>JAHWFP010066308.1:28940-67011 GCA_023313725.1 Lithobius niger
CAATATAGTAGTGTCAGCACTGGAGTGTCCCATTCCAGTGCTACCAACACATTGGTTTAGCTGGTTGTTATTATGTTGGCCAAAAAAGTGCTACCAACATATTGGTTTAACAGGTTACCATTATGTTAGCTCAATAAAGTGCAACCAACACGTTGATTTGGCAGATTGCTGTAACGTTGACCCAATATAGTAGTGCCAGCAGTGGAGTGTCCCATTCCAGTACTACCAACACATTGGTTTCGCTGGTTACTATTATGTTGGCTCAATAAAGTGCTACCAACATATTGGTTTAGCAGGTTACCATTACGTTAGTCCAATAAAGTGTAACCAACACGTTGGTACAACAGGTTGATATTACGTTGTTCCAATAAAGTGCTTCCTGCACATTGGGTTAGAAGGGTGCTATTACGTTGGCCCAATAAAGTGCTACCAACATATTGGTTAAGCAGGTTACCATTACGTTAGTCCGATAAAGTGTAACCAACACATTGGTATAACAGGTTGATATTACGTAACCCAATAAAGTGTAACCAACACGTTGGAATAACAGGTTGATATTACGTTGTCCCAATAAAGTGGTACCAATCCACGGCACACCAATCCAATAAATACGTTGGCCCATTGAGAGAGTTCCAGTGTATTGGTGGCTAGTGTAAATACTATGTTGGTCCAATGATAGGATGCAGACATGACGGCTGAGAGATGAAGGTGCAACATTGGGCCATTGTTGTTGATGGCAACCCAACATTGCACCAACATTAGTCCAATATGTATAAGCCAATGCCAACGAGTCGCCAACATCGCCGATGGTTGGCCAATGTTGGCCCGACCGTCAAATGTTACCTGGGATGTGCTCCTGGTCTACCAATAAATCATTTTAACACAATAATCAACACTTTCTTTAAAATTTTATTAACTATCAGCACGGTTTACTTTGTTGCTTACTATACTGCTTTTGCTTTTTTTTTAGGGAGCATGGGGAACCCAACCTAGATTATCTGCATCACGACGATTTTGTTGGTCTAGACACACGCTCGCCGCTAGATGCATGAAATCCACTCAAAACCAAAACTGGTATAAGAAGCCAAGTTTCCAAAAAGGGGCGGCTTTTGATTGTAGTGATATCATTCAACCAGGGAAAGGTCGTCAAGGTTAATCCTATTAGCCAAGTTAATCACACCGACTAATAGTTCGAAAGTTAAATGAAAACTAGAGGATTGCTACTCGCAATAGCAATCATCAAGTTTTCATTTAACGTCCAAAGTATTATTCGGCGCGATTAACTTGGCTAAGAGGATTAACCTTGGCGGCTTTTTCCTGGTTGAATGATATCACTACTTTCAAAGGCCGATCTTTTTTGAAATTGGCGGCTTCTCTTATACCTGTTTTTGTTTTGGGTGGATATCACAACTTTCGTAGGTCTGTGAATGTGCAAAAAAATCACACGGCATTATCGTCACCTCTTCCTTTTTTCTGGAGGAATTTTATGTCTATAAATTTTCTTAGTCACATTTGCCATTTGCCCAAATTGACACGGTTTGGTTTATTGTACGTCCATGCTTCACATGCTTAAGTTTGTTTAGTGCCATTTTTGAGCAAACAGTCTAACAAACGTTCTCGAGCAGCATTTAGGATATTTAGTTTAGTTTATTTCACTACTTGAGACTACCGACCTTACATCATTCGCACACTCTATGGTCGTAATCTAAACTAATTCTAATCTAACTATAACCTTGGCTACACACACACATGCAGCAGTCAATCACCCGATCTTCCCAGTTAGCTTACAAAATTTCCATAGTTGAAACTTAGCAAATATTGAACACTGCTCTATCCTAACTCAGTCCTATCACTATTAACAAAAAGAACTAAAACATATCCACCTAAACATCTAACAGTTTTCCTCTTTCAGTACCAACTTCCACAGTGGCACTTTCTATAGGAACATCCTCTACCCCGTCATGTGTAGCGTCGTCTTTCCCAGATTCTTCTTGCAATGCCAGTGGCTTGGCCATTGGCTCAGCCATAACCATTGAGCAAGGTTCCACTACATCAGAGGTATCCGAAATGCTTGCCGGGACAGTGGCAGCAACCAGACCATTCTCTATAATTGTCGCATCACCCTCTTTGCCTTCTTCATCGTCAAATAACGCAGACTTATTCTGACCAAGCACGTTCACTTTGTGCACACAGGGAGATGGCCACTCGCGGGCGTTTCTTTGACCTTTTCCCTTGCACAGACCACCCTCTTTGACTCTGGCTCTGACCAGTCGCTTCTTTCTTGACCCTTTCCTGGCATCCGAATTCACATCAAGTTGATCACTCGAGGCACTTGGGCTATTCCGGGGATCAACACCAGCACCCTTTCTCCTTTCTTTTGGCACTTCCTCCACCTCGGGGCTCACTACGGTTCATACTTCCCTGGAGATGCTGACAAGGGGCATCCTTAGGCATCATAGCCTGACACATAGCACATTAGCTATTAGATATTCTGACAGAAATCTATGGACTTAACCTGCTTTCCATATTTTAGGCAGCAAGGAGCACTGTCCACAATTGCCAGCAGCACCAGAACACCTTTCACTCCTACAATGTCCGGCATTTCTTCAAAGAGCACCATGTCTTTCAGCTTCAGGATCACACTGTACACTCCTGTGTGGCAATGCCGTAAGTCCTCCATAGTGTGATACTCCAACCTGTGGCTCACCATGGTGCCATAGGTCAGCGAAGTACGCTCAACGTCTTCCGCAGTGGTTTCTAAGGACAACCAGTGCAATCTTATGCTCACCAGCCTCTCATGCAGGTAGAAAATCTCTGCTCTGTACCCATTCAGATTGACTGTCCAAGCCTTCTTCACTGCTTCCTTTGCTTCGTAAGAGGAGAAGGTGACTTGGAAAACGTGGTGTATGTTGCCAAAATGCCCACATCATACAATAACGTACCATGTGACGTCATCCGTGGATGCTTCCACGGATGAGTAAACACACCTTGTCTGCAATAGACTGTTGTACACGTGTGATCGATTGATCACACGTGATCTGTAGCTACTTTATAAACGGCTGCTGCAAATAATAAATGTCTATTTCCCCTGTTACTCATGTTGATCACTTGTAGTCGTAAGTAGGCTAGCTCAGCCACCAGGGCCTATTTACAATAATGATGACGAAAGATGGGATTAGTTAGTGTAAAATTGTAAAATTCCCTTACCTGTCCGGCTCCAGCTTCAGTTTGGTGGTAAACAAAATTTTCAATCTGACAAGTAAATTAGTCGTCTGTATGGATGAATTAAGCATTTTTCCAACTTTGTGTTGATCTTTTGTGCAGCTTGAGGTGATTCTGGCAATGCTAGTTACGGCCGGAATTTATTTTTAATAATTGTTGTGATTGCTATTTTGTTTAATTTGGTGTGTATGAACATTTAATGAGTAATTGTACCAAAGTCGTGTCTCTTGCAACGCGAAGGCGTTAAATCACTTCCATTACTAGAAAGGAGAATCCCAATGTTAAAAACGCGGTCAAATTAGTCCTTGAATGTTTTTAATTGCTACACACACGATTATTGTTAGTTCTCCAGTGTTAAGACTGACAACCTTGTTTACTGCAAATTTTTTGTAGATTCGAGCGTTCCTGCATTATTTGTATTTAACCTTGCTTATTGTTTTGCAGATGCTGCAGGGATTCCTGAAATAACCACAGGCCCTGTGCCTCTGACAAGGCTAATGTAGATAGATTCTTCTTTTTCCAGAGATCAGTGCAGCACAATTGCATTTTTCAATCTTTTTAAGTTGAACGACTGAGATATCACTGGCAACGGCGACCGTTTTAGAAGGTGATGCCTTTCGCTGGCGACCAACATGGAGTTTAGGTTGTATGGTGATGAGCTGGATGCAGACGTGAACAGAAGTGGGAATTGCTGTTGGCATCTGGGCGGTCATCAGGCGTGTGCCATGCCAGTTGCCCCTTTCATGACGTAGGATGCGAGGTGAAGAAGAGCAGGGTTGCGACGTTGATCGTAAAGAGCTTGTGTCCACCTGGCGATGCAGGTGTTGAGGGCGTTGTCATGTGCTAGATGGGAACGACCATGTTTTCGGGGAGAAAACCTCGTGGACTGCCCTGAATGCCACAGAGTGCCACAGCTCTCGGCCGGTGGACTGTTGAAATTGAACGAAAGCGAGAATCAGTAGGATACTTGATGAGATGAGTCTGTGTGATGGTTCCGGTCATTGGTGTTAAAACATTTTTCGAGCTTGACGCGGTGGAACGAGAGGATGATGCACATGAGGGTCTTTGACTTGATTCTCTCCAACTTGACTGAAGTCCACGAAAATGGAAGAAAGGGAGATTTCAGACGGCTTGTCGACTGGGTGAGGATGTTCTATGCTCTCTTTGGCTGATCCAAGGTAGCCTAGGAAACGGGACAGGGACGTGCGAGGGTGAGTTTGTCCTCATGGAGTTGGTTTGAAGTCTTTCATTCTGGGAAGAAATGGAGACCCTGGATGACCGTGAAGACGGGTTGAGGCCATTCTAGGGTCATGTCGGCTTCGTTTATAGTTTTGCTTCGGCCTTTAGTGAAGGAACAAAATAGATGTCCAAGACGGTCATGGTGACAAGCAGAGGACGCACGAGGATCTGACATGCCTCTGTAAGGGGCGAAAGGTCGAGCCAAACTGGCGACGATGAGGAGAAGAAACCGCAAAAGGTTCTCATTATTGTTGGCGTTGCCTTCAGCCTTCGTTTTGGGCGTGGGACGAAGGAGAAATTCAGAGCCGGTCAAAGATAAAATGAAGTGACGCTGCTTGTTGGTCTTCATTATTTTCGTTTTTGTGCAAGAGGTCTGAAGTGGCTCTGATGAGTGAGAGTCTTGCTTGCTTTCGTTAGCATTGCTATTCGGTTTTAATGATGAAACAAAGAGGGAGATCCAGGTTGGCTAATGATGAAAGAGGTGGGGGCCGTGCGAGCGTCATGCTTGTCTTTGTTGGTGTGCATTCAGTCTTTCATGACGGGCGAGAAAAGCGAAATCTAAGACGGTCAAGATGAAGAGAAATCTGTGAGAAGATCCGGCTTGTTTCCATTGGCGTTGCTATGAGCAACTGTGATGACAAAGCTTGGTGTTAATACGAGTCCGTGAAAGCAGGGATCTGAACGACGAGACAGCCATTGACGGCCAGTGGAAGTGCCGATGGAGACCGACGTGAGGGCGGACGAAAGGCAGGAGAGAGAAAATCGGCCATGGTGAGCATGCCGACTTGGGTGGAAGGAGGGATCTGAGTTTCCGACGTGTCCGGGGACGAAAGGTCGATGATGATCGGAGAATGATCTATTGAGGGGCTGGCTGAGGTGGGGTGGAGTTTGTCGAGCAAGAGCCTCGTTGAGGTGGTCCTGAGACATGCTAGATTCGTGTCGGGTTGATGCAGCAGAAGGAGCGGGTGAAAGCCAACTGGAGAAAACCCTTTTCGGTGGAGCGAAGCATAAGCAGAGCTCGTTGTCCATTGTGGAGTGTAGTTAGACTGGAAGAAAGTGTGACAGTATCAGTAGAACGATTCCAGTTTTAAATGAAGATGCAAGGAAACGTCTTAAAAACTGGCGTGACAGCATCATTAACCATGAATGACATCATGAAGCATGAAGGTGAGATCCGACTTCCAAGGATAGATGGTTATGTGGAAAACGTAATGCAGCAACAGACCAAGCCTGATTTGGAATGTGCATTGTGTTCCATTGATTGAAGCCGATGTGACAGAGGTGTGTAATGTCAATCTTCCCCAATGGTGTGAAAAAATTGGCAGTAATGAAAGGGCCAGGCACGAGGAGCCGAGGTGTTGAAGGAAGACCATTCGTCGGACGATGGAAGAGTGCAGCAGCTGCAAGAGTACAATCGCAACAGCGTGTTGAACTCCCAAGTCCTTTCGCAAAAGAAAGTGACATCGTGGAGGGAGTGGAATGCAGCAGCCGGCTTCCGTGGTGTTGATTTCTCATGAATATCTGTTTTAATGGTAACGTGTGACGTCAAGCTGACTTATCGACTTATTTGAGTTTTTAAAAATAATTATTTGTAAATTTTATTTGTAAATTTTACTGAATTTAAGAATTTCGACGATGCATACGACCGATGCAAATTACTGAACGGAAACTTCCTGTTAAGCAAAATCAGAGCTAAGGAAAATATAAGTCCTTTTTTATTGTCCCAGTTTCCGAATTTCGTGTTTATAGTAAGGTCGTACTTTTGCTACTGTAATAGTTTAAATAAGATTTGAGTATAAAATGCGCTATGGGCTTGAGTCGCAGGTGTTCAGGCAATGTTTACGTGTATTTCAATGTGTCAGCAGCACAGTTTACGTACCGTTAGGACAAAGGTTGCCAGGTTAGGATTAGCTTGAGCCGACAACGTAGTATGCTGGCTTTCCCCATTACACATTTAGACTGTCATCGGAATTTTTTCTCAGTCTGGGTAGTCCCGATCTTGAACAACCTTAGCGAGGAGACCAAGTTCTGCTATCCTATCTGGGTTTTGCCGACACATCCACAAGGAACACCTTGACAGGTTTTTGAAGCATTAGTCTCCAGTGAACATTTTTTTAACGCTTTGCAGAAACAGTGTTAGTGGATCCACCCCGCTTCTGTAGCCCTTCCACGGATGTGGTAAACACCTAAACGTAAGTGTGCGTGTTGTAATTTCAAGGGTTCACTGCAGACTTGTTAAATTCAAACTTCTTTACTTCTTCCTTAGACATAACGCAATTTACAAAAATAAACATTTAACAATCCGCACATGAATCGAGTAATTGTCCAACAAGACAGTTCGTGCATAGAGTTCTGTCCTTGTTGCGTTCTTGTTGGGAAAGACCTCTTCTTCGCGCCAAACCATCTTCAATATAAGGGCTAGTTCTCGCTACAAAATATGGAAACTCTTTCGGTAAAAGGAACGCACGTGTCTCGCACGGGGAAATTGTAGCTAAAGGCCCGCATACCACACTTGGCAAATGTATCTTTGAAGCGTCCGAATAGAACGGCGTAATTAGCCCTAATTACAGTCATTAGGTAATTACGGTGAAGTCAGCAAGCAAGAGATGGCAACTTTACAGTGTGTTTGTGCGCGTACCTCTACTCCTCTTGAACCAAGGCACCTACAAAGATGGGTGTAGGACCAAATGAAAGATAATAAAATTGCGCAAGCGTTAGGTTTATGTAACTTGATTTTACGACCCTCAAATACGTGAAAATAACTGCAAAAATAACGTCAACGTATTTTTGACACTCACAACGTTTGCTCATAACGTCATCGTTTCTTCATGCAAAGCTTATTATGCCTGAAGAAACTTTGACCTTCCAAAGAAAACTTTGCGTCATGTTTTGCATCAGTAACACGACATATCATAATGCATGGATCTCAAAAGTAGTAGGAAAGCAAAATTCACTTTGTTTTTGAGCCAGCCATTGTTACGGGATTTGAGATTGCAATTCAAAGTACGAATGTATAAATAAACTTGATTGCCAACAAAAAATGTAAAAGGACGATCTATTTTCCACCATACTACATATAACACTTAAAATTGGTTTGCTTCAAGTGACTGACGCACGGAAAACGGCAGACCTGTAGAGTTTCAAATGTTCTCAAACATAACAGTTTTCGAAACACGGAAGTGCGTGGATTGGGCGAGGAAAGTGAGCCATTGCCACGTAAACTAAACCTTTTTTGTGAGTTTTTCGCTTCTATCGCAATCTTGATTAACTCGCACCTTCGTAGGGGCTTTCATTTGGAGGAGTAGACGAACAAACGTGCACAAAGAAACAAGCAAATCATTTGTTTTGAATGATGTAGATGAAATGCAGATGTGCTGAGGAATGTGATGGACGAACTGTGTGTGAGCAATAATTACAATCAGTTTGCGTCGAAATAATCAGTACATCGATTTTGTGATGCTCTTGGAATCAAAGAAATTACACGAAGCACGGATCGACGCCAATGGCGTCAACGAAGCGAACGATATGGCTATTTATATTATCATCTACATCATTAAAAAGAACATTTTGCCGCCCCCCAGCCAGGCCGGCTAAAATGGTTTCTTTTTGCCTAAAACATACTTAACCTGTTAATTTAGCATTACATTGTCCCCAATGTGATATTCCCTTGGAGGTTTCTTGCGGTGCGCAGGCGCCTGCTTGCATGTCCCACTGCGCATGTACGGCGCAGTCCTCCCTTATAAGAGTGAGAGCGTGGATGCTTTCGGCATTCATTTTACTCTCAATATGTCAGGAGGTGACTCGAGAGGGGATCGAGGTAGGGCGGGAGTTAGGTCAAGTATGTTTTAGGCAAAAAGAAATCATTTTTAGCCGGCCTGGCTGGGGGCCGGCAAAATGTTCTTTCTTTATTGCCAAAACATCTTAACCTGTTAATTTAGCATTAACAGGAGACCTCGTCAAAATTTGGTGGTGGGCACCGCCTTGACGGGCACCCCGGGATGCACGTAGGCTTTCCCCAAAAAATTTTCATCTGGAAGAGAAAAATTTGCACTTTATTCAGAACAGTGTGGTAACAAGAATTTGGATCTCTTTCGTACGAGTTGGTGGTCCTGAAAAGGACCGTTGTTTTGGTCTTGCTTCCTTCGGGATGGCTTGCTTCCCTCATGGATGGCTTGCTTCTGCTTCGTTTTGAGTGCTTAAGGGGGCTTGACCACGGTTCTGGCTACGACGATTGGTCCCAGCCGGTGTAGTCCTGTTTCTTCCCTTGGCATGTCCCTCAGGTAGTGGGAGGTGAAAGTTGATTGGAGACGTCAGGATGCTGCTGCCAGGATTTCTTCGATCGGGGTGGCGTTGTGGTGGGCCCATGATGTGGAGATTGCTCTAACCTCATGTGCCATCACCCTCATGCTCTTACTCATGTTTTGTTTGTCGTAAGCTGCTTCAATTGTTTTCCTGATCCAACGAGATACCATAGCGGCTGAAGTTTCGCCGTTTTGGGGGTCAACTGGAAGGAATAGTTGGTTTCTGCCTCTGCGGATATCCTCATGTTGTGTGCGGGCTAGGTAAAAGCGTAGTGCTCTGACTGGACAGAGGAGAGGAAACCAGGCTGCTGATGGCCAGAGGGAAGCTATTAGGAGGAATAAGCTCTGGCTTTCTTCTATTTTTTGAAGGACTTGAGGAAGTAAATTGAACGGGGGGAAGAGGTAAGCAAACAGTTTGTGCCATGGAAACAGGGTGTCTACAGCTATTGCTCCTTCGTCCGGGATCAGACTAATGTAGCGGGGAAGGCTGGCTTCATGGCGAACAGGTCCACCATCGGTGTGCCCCAGATGCTGAAGAGAGATTCGCAGATGGATTTCTTGAGGCACCATTCGCCCATCGGTGGATTCCGACGTGAGAGAGTGTCGGCAATCACATTTCTGTTGCCTGGGATGTGCAGTGACAGAAGGGTGATGTTGTTCGGAATGCATAGGTTGAAGATTTCCGGAGTTAAGGTGTATAGGGATCTTGATTTTGTTCCACCCTCCTTTCTGGTGTAAGCCAGGGCTGTTGTATTGTCGGCTTGGACCTGGATTACCTTGTTCTGGATCAGTGGAAGGAAGTGTTGAAGGTCGAGCAGGATTGCTCGGAGCTCTAGAATGTTGATGTGGTCTTCACAGGATGTTGGCCAAAGGCCCGAGATCTCCAGGTTGTTTAGATGTGCGCCCCAACCGATTTTTGGTGCATCTGTGAAGATGAGGAGATCGGGTGCTGGTTCGTGGAGAGGAAGTGTCTTCGACAGGTTTGTGAGATCGGACCACCATAGGAGAGTTTCGAAGGGAAAGTCGTTGTTGAACGGTCCTGGTTTGTCGGGTTGTTTTTGGTTGATTGACCAGTTGTCTATGCGGTGATGGTGAAGGGGCCTGACCATCCATCGACCGTAGTGAACGAGGTTCGCCATTGCGTCCATCTTTCTTATCAGGGAATTAAATTCCCTGGGAGTGAAGTTGGCTTGTTTGCGAAAGAGTCGGATGTGTTGAAGGAGGTCCTCGATTCGATCCGGTGAGGGCGAGATCTTTGCCGTTAGTAGATTGAATGAAGCTCTGAGGAGTGTGAAAGATTGTGCGGGTGAAAGGCGTGATTTTGTGTAGTTCACTCCAAAGCCCAGATTGTTTAATAGGGAGATGGTCTTGTCTCTGTTGAGTTCCAGCATGTGGGGGTCCGGGTTGTTGAAGGCCCAGTCGTCTACATATGAACTGGCTTGGATTTGGTGAAGCTTTGCCGGGGTGGTTTTAACATCATTGTGAAGATTCTGGGAGCTGCATTTAGTCCGAAAGGAAGTCAGCGGAATTCATAGACCTTTCGGTCGTAAATGAAGTGGAAGAGATGGGTGATTGCTGAATGAAGGGGGGACATGAAGGTAGGCATCTTCCAGGTCGAGTGAGACTGTTCAGTCGTTCTGTTTGAACGAAAGGCGAATGGACTCGAGAGTTTCCATTTTGAAGTGATCGTTGTGAATGTACTTGTTGAGAGGTTTCATGTTGAAGATCAGACGAGAGCCTCCTGACTTCTTTGATCGGGTGAATATGGAGCTGTAAAAGCCTGGACCCGGTTTGTGGCATGTTTGATTGCTTTTTTGCAAAGGAGTTCCGAGACTTCGAACGAAAGAGACTCTGATTGGTGGAGAGAATGTCCACGGAGGGGAGGTTTTTAGCGGTGGTTGAACTAGGAGTGTCGGCCGAAAGCCATGTTTCATGATCGAAAGGACGTCCGTGTTGTGGGTCAGTTCTTGCCAGGTCGGGAAGAAGTGGCGGAGTCTTGCGCCGACCGGAAGGCAGGAAAGGCGGGAGGCGTCATTGTTGGTTTTTGCAAAAGGAGCTCCTGCCCCCTGGCGAGGAGTGACGGCTTCGGCAGTCGGGAGTTGCGGCTCGCTTCTGTTGGCTCCTTTGGCCGGAGCGAGAGGAGTCGGACCAAAAGGGCTGTTGGTTTCCTGGCTGAAAGGATGTGTTTTCATCGTGCGGATAGAGGGCGGCATAGTTGCGGCCTTGTTCCATTCGGCTGGCGAAGGGCGGGAATTGGATTGTTTGTTCTTCAGAAAGGAACGGTTGGACGAAGAGTTGTGCTTTTGTGGTTTCGGTTTCCTTGAGATGTCCAAATGTGGAGCAAGAGCCGGGATGAGACCACGGAAAAGGGTGTCTGACTCATGAATGGGTTGGTTTCGGAGGCGGCGCCGAGTGGAGACGTTTAGGTTGTTGGTGGATGAAAGGGCTATTTCCCCGAAGGAGGAGGGTGTTGTTAAAAAGGGCTCTGGTTGCCCAATTTAAGAAGTGGTAGGTCGCGAAGCTTGCTTTCTAGAAGAGCTGTGAGATTAGGGATGAAAGGTTGTGTATCTCTTCTGGGCTTGCATCCGCAGAGAGTTTCTCGCACAAGGCGTTGTTCAAGGCGTTGTTTCTCGCACCGCACGTTGAGGACATCAGCCTGGGAGGCGGCCCGAAGGCTCAGCCGAAGACATTTATCGTTTTCATAGAGAACGAAGGTTGCGGTTTCAGCTTTCTTAGGGATGGAGAGAGCAGTGCCGAAGTCCATTTTGATCTCACTGCAGAGGAATTCGCATTCAGAATACGTGTCAAAATTGTGTGGGTTTGTGGCACCATCGCCGAGAGGGTGAAAGAAGCTGTTCTCACGGCCGGGACGCTGAGCTGGTGGTTCTTTGTCGAGGATGAGAGGGTCACCTTCGCTGAGGAGGGAGCCTTCATTTCGAAGGAGGCACGTCAGAAGGGTTGTTGATTGGCCGAGAAAGCTGAGTGGTTTGGAGTTCTTGTCACGAAGGGCAAATCCGAATGCCGTCTTTAGGCCCCGGTTGATGACTGGAGCGTCGGCAGACTGTGAAAGTTTAAAAAGAAAACAGTCTGGTACCGTTTCCTCGACCATCTTGAGAAGAGCTGCAAGAGGCAGAGTCAGGTCGTCGGCCGAGTCGTCCAGGAAGTGAATTCGTCTTTCGGGCGTGGGGAGAATGGCGGATGAAGGGATTGTTTGGGTGGCCGGTGTTGAAAGAGGGACCGGCAGTAGTGGTCCTTGGGTTGTGTGAGGAATGGTGGTCTTGGGTTTCTTGAAGGCACCAGGAGGAGAAGAAGAGCAGCGCTTGTGGCTGTCATGGCTCGAAATCAAGGCGACCCAATCTTGAGTGCGGGCGTGGTCGCCGGAAGACGTACACGATGGCGGAGGCATCGGATTGTCTTTCATCTTTCAGACGGCGTCGTGGACGATGTCATTGACTTCGCTACGTGTGACGCTGCGGCCCAAGCGAGAAGAGTTGGACGAGAGGTCCAAGGGAGAATTGCGAGCAGGTGAATGATCAGTTGTCGCGTGGCGGAGATTTCTTTTGGCTTCACGATAAAAGTGACTGATGCGATTTAAAAGGCTGTCAAACATTCCGTTCCGTTCCATTCCGTTTTTAAAAACGGAAGTGCGTGGATTGAGCGAGCGAAGTGAGCAGTTTCCACGTAAACTAAACCTTTTCAGTGAGTTTCTCGATTCTGTCGCAATCTTTTATTTACTCTCACCTTCGTAGGGGCTTAATTCTGGAGGAGTAGACCAACAAACGTGCAAACAAATAAATCAATGAAATGCAGGCATGTTGGGAAGTGTGACAGACGAAGTGCAAGCATTAATAATTGCAATTAGTTTGTGTCGAAAAAATCAGTACATCGATTTTGCGATGTTCATGGGATTAAAGAAATTACATGAAGCATGGATCAACTCCAAAGGAGTGAGCAAAGCGAACGATACGGCTAGTTATTATTATTATTATGTGACATGTTTTTATTTTTCTTGTTGGTACGAAAAATGTCGCCAGTCGCCAATGTGCCTATTAACGCTGGTTTTGCCATCGAGTGTGCTGGTTGAATTTGTGTTGCGTAGTTAAAAAGTGGGTCATTATACATCACGTGGAGGAGCAGTCACATGGTGGTGCAGGAATTGTGTACACCCCGTAAAAAGTATTGGATTACCAAAAAAGTGTGGGTTATGTAAATTAACCCACGGTGATGTGTGTGGGTTTTCAGATCGACCATACGTAACGATTACACTTTTAGCGTGGGGATGTGTTACTGTGTCGTCGGGGTTGGGGACATGTTTACACGAATGTACAAGCAGTGTTCGGGGAAAAAAAGCCATTCGCTTTCCTATGCCTTTCCAACAAAGATGCGAACAAGTTGTGAGCATCGTCTGCTGAGACAGCCTTCCTCCTAATAGCCGGATGTGTTCCGTTCTGTGATTGGTTAAAGCAATATCGCCTTCTGGTTGGTTAGAAGTCGAGTAGAACTATTTCGAAGGACGAAGATTGCGTTTCGCTGGAACTTGTGAACCCGATGTGTAACGCTGGCTCACTTTAGATCAAATGTTCAGGAAACTGACCTGTGTAAACTCAAATCAGTCTAGTTCTAAAGCATATAAACTAAATAAATGCATGGTGGTGGAGTCACGCTAGCACATCCCTATGCTAAACGTGTAGTCGTTATATACGGTTAATCTAAAAAACCACACACGTCACCATGGGTTAATACTTTTTTGATAACCCACACTTTCTCGATAATCGAACACTTTTATGGGGTCTACACAACCCCTAATCCCCCATGACCAACCTTTCATATTAAACTATACAACATAAGTTCAGACAGTATACCCAATTGCAAAACCAGCGTGAACAGGAACATTTGCGTCTGGCAACATTTTCCACGGTACCAGCACGTGAAAAAAAATATCGCGAGCTAAGCCTAACCGGAACCTTTTGTCCCGACGATACGAAAACTATAGGTTACTGACACTTTGAAATACACCTGAAAACCTACGAGACTCAATTTTACACTCTCATTTTATTTAAACTGTTGAAAAAGTAGAAAAAAATACAGTTTTACCTTAAAACACAAACATCGGTAATGGAACGTCTCTTCCCAGGAAGAGACGTGCGCTCTGACACAGGAAGCTTCTAACCCAGAAGTTTCCATTCAGGAATATACTCAAGTCGCATGTAAAAGTTTTTAAATTCATTATGATTCACAAATAAAATTGACAAACAAAAATCTTTAAAAAATCCAATAAGTCGGTTAGTTAGCCTTACGTCACAACTTACCATTAAAACACATATCCGTGACTACTCGGCAGTTACCTTTGATAATAGCTCATTTGCTCGAAATGGCACAATCCAATTCTCCTCGGGGAATAGGGGGAATCGCACTCATGCTTTGCACTCGTGAGGTTCCCCCACCCCCTCGAATTGAACTGAGCTGTTCTTGCAAAAGAGCCATTATCGACGGTAACTGCCGAGTAGTCACGGATATCCATTACATAATCTGCGGAATTGTCAAGAAAATCGAATATTTTCGCGTAAGCTTAAGCTCCCCGCATACTACGTATGTTTTATTTCCTCCTGGTTTAGCTTAATTTAGATAATCTAGACACACGATAGTGTGTCGCCGCAAAGTAACAGTAGATCATCCCATTGTAGACATCCGATTGCTAAAAAAATGATTCTTAATGATAAAAAGGCGGCTCACTAGCAGACATGTGTCTGTTAACTGTAAGCAACTGAAAGCATATTTTGGCATGTTGAGGATAAATCCCAATACGACAGAAATGTTTCAAATTGTGGAAAATGTAAGGGGAAGGGTCAAAGATTAAGAAAAACTAAAAATTAAAGGATGAGTGTCCACCAATCATAGAGAAAAAGATGCGTCAATAACGTTGTTTTTATGTTACTGTCTAGCTAGCTAGCTAATAAGATTTTTCCCATGTTAAATCCCATAGACTTTTTGCTCACGGCTAGCGCAAAATTGAGAAGGCCTACGTAGCTGAATTTTGGCACACGGATGCATGGTGATTGGTGATCTGAGCATGATCCTTTTGTTGGATTGAGAGTTGTAGGGGTCAGGACAAATGCGTGGGAGGGTACTGAAATTCGCCACCAACGAATTTAAATTACGTTTCTTTTCCAAGTTGCAACCAACGATTTCACGCAACAATGTCTTGAACAATCAACACTGGTCTTTAGATTTATTGTAAAAGCCTGCACGAACTAAAAACTGAACTGTAACGAAGGACAAAATAAGGAAACATTAACGTTGCCGTGGATTGTGTAAGAATAAAAGGATGCACGTTAGATGATGGCTACGCAACAATACCAGCATCCGCGAGCTAACGGGTTTTTGTTAATAACCCAAAATTAAAATGCTTCGAGTTCTGCTGTTTTAGTAACAGCGACCTTCGGAGGTTTCTGTATGACTAAATGTCAATGAAATCTTGAAAAGTTAAGAGGAAAGTGCAGGGATAAACAAAACAACTGAAGGGGATGCGCTGATTGAGTGAGCGAAGCGAACGAAATCAGCGATTGTTAGCCAGTGTGTCCCAAAATGGGATTGAAGCAACTTAAGCAAGTGAAGAGTGGTCATACAATAAATTAGGCCGAGGCAATTTTAAATTCTGCAATTTTAATCTAACGGCTAATTGGCAATGGTAAATTTGAAAATGTGAAAATTTATAGAAATAAAATTCCTCTAGAAAAAAGCTACATATGAAGATAACACGGTGTACCCTTGTGTACGTTCACAGTCCTATGAAAGTTGTGATATCCACCCAAAACCAAAACTGGTAGAAAAAGCCGCCAAGTTTCCAAAAACGATCGGCCTTTGAAGGTAGTGATATCATTCAACCAAGGAAAGGCCGCCAAGGTCAATCTTATAAGCCAAGTTAATCGCACCCAATAATACTTTGAACGTTAAATGAAAACTTGAAGATTGCTACAGCGAGTAGCAATCTTCAAGTTTTCATTTAACTTTCGAACTATTAGTCGGTGCGATTAACTTGGCTCATAGGATTGACCTTGGTGGCCTTTCCTTGGTTGAATGATATCACTACCTTCAAAGGCCGATCGTTTTTGGAAACTTGGCGGCTTTTTCTACCAGTTTTGGTTTTGGGTGGATCCTTCTTACAGTACAAAGCCACTCCAAACTGAACATCAGCAATAGTTCCACCTGATTGAACGAATGTAACAAAACCGTGTCCCACAGGAAAGACGACTTAAAAGTAAGCACCTTTCATAAGTGGAGTGGACCATTCATGTTGGACGTAAAACAGAAAGGGGAAAGTTAGGGGTTTTAAAGGGCAATTACATCCATTTTTACATGCATGTTTGACTCTTGGATCACTTACACAATAACTAAACACAAGAATTGCGGTAAGAATACGTTACTTACGTCCGATATAACAATTTAATTACTGCATCACCAAAACACGACACAGGACATCGCCATTGTTTTGCTGGAACGCACAGAAATTAATGCCGACAGATGTCACTTTTCGATTTCGACTCGCAGCCGATTGAGATAGCTGTATTGACTGTGAGGAGCTCAAGCTTCTGACGGCCTTAGCTGGCCGGCAGTGTAGTGGCTAGCTAAGGCCGTCAGATGCTTGAGCTCCTCACAGTCAATACAGCTATCTCAATCGGCTGCGAATCGAAATCGAAGAGATCCATCTGTCGGCATTAATTTCTGCGCGTTCCAGCAAAACAATGGCGACCTCCGTGTCGTGTTTTGGTGATGCAGTAATTAAATTGTTATATCAGACGTACGTAACGTATTCTTACCGCAATTCTTGTGTTTAGTTATTGTGTAAGTGATCCAAAAGTCAAACATGCATGTCAAAATGGATGTAATTGCCCTTTAAGGAAATTCAGACAGGTTTTTAATATTTTCTATTATATTTGAAATCCAGCATCGGTACTGCATTCTTGGTCTAATCGTTTTCAAATACCCAATGAATGCATAGGAGCCATATGTGAATACCGCTTCTATTTACTTATTTACTACTTATCTAATACAAAATTTCAGGATGCAACATAAAAAACAAGATAAACAGTTTATTTAGCAAAGGTTGATTGTTAACTCCTGTAGATTCACCCTGCAGTGGCCTTGCAGTGCTGGAAACACCGGTTCTCGTCAGATCCCCGAAGTTAAGCAGCATTGGGATTGATACTTGGGTGGGTGACCACCTGGGAATCTGGCTGTTGCAGACATAGGGCCTTAGGGCTTCGGGCAGATGACCAGGAGTGGTTAACGCTCGTTAAACCCTTTAAACCCTTTATTTGAAACTTTCACCCTGCCCACAGGCAGAGCCTAATCCTAGTTCAGACAAAGAGAAACAATGTAGCAGTTAGGAGCTAAACATTAATTGCCTTTAGCTGTTACACACAGCTTCTACGACCGTAGTTTTTTGTTAATTTCGAACGGTTTTGCAAGCTTTAAAGTTAACTTAATGGCGAACCATAGATTCGTGTGGCGGTGTACTCACACAGTAGGTACAACATAAACCATTGTTGTCGATAGCATTACTTTTCATAGGTCTGCGGCCTTGCAGTGCTGGAAACACCGGTTCTCGTCAGATCCCCGAAGTTAAGCAGCAATGGGCTGGATTGATACTTGGGTGGGTGACCTCCTGGGAATCTGGCTGTTGCAGACATAGGGCCTTAGGGCTTCGGGCAGATGACCAGACGCTCGTTAAACACTTTGAAACCTTTGAACATTTCATAGCAATACTTTTGTCGATAGCAATAGAGCAGTGACACGACGTAGTATTATTGCATTATTAGAGAGAAACAGAAGGGCGTCATACTGAAGCCGATGCTGTGAAGAGTTATTTCTTAGACCTAAAACGCGCGATTTTTGTTGTTGGAGAAAACAACGTTATTTTAAGCCTAAGAAATCCGCTCTTCCGTTGTTTTTCCCTCCATTTTTATGTAGTGCACCTTGTAGTTATGCCCTCCAAAACTCATACAGTGGTGCCAATATGGCAGCAAATGTCACTGCTCTATACTTTTGAATAGGTCTGTACGTAAGTAATATTTTAAAAACAGATTTTTGCAGCTTCATTTTTTGAAGCAATAGAACTTTTTACTTGCCGCTATAAAGTATATGTGAGCGTGGCAATCACGACAAAAAAAGCAAGAACGGGTTTTTGATTGAAGTAATAGGATAAACAATTTTTTTTTTTAAATTAGGAAAACGAAATTGTTGGCAGCAGGAAACTGCAAAACAAAATCGAAAGATTAGATATTTGTTCAAAACAAAACTTGTTAAGGTTTGCTGTCAATTTTTTTTTTGCCATTTGCAGTCATCAAACGCTACTTTATCTCACCATTTAATACTTGAGATGTTGACCGAAAACTCAAAAATTTTGCAGTACCGAAATTGCAGTAACGAAAACGAAATTGTTGGCAGCAGGAAACTGCAAAACAAAATCGAAAGATTAGATATTTGTTCAAAACAAAACTTAAGGTTCGCTGTCAATTTTTTTTTTGCCATTTGAAGTCATCAAACGCTACTTTATCTCACGATTTAATACTTGAGATGTTGACCGAAAACTCAAAAATTTTGCAGTAACCAATTTTTGTGCTTTTCATTTAACCTGAGAACTAATAACATAGGACCAAGGTAAACTTAAAGATAATCAATTAATTCAAATCAATTCGCCGTGAACATATAAGCAATTAATTTATTACCTTGGCAACGCGATTCCATAACAAATTTTGTTTTGGACAGGTAACCACTGATAGACGCAAAATTAATGCAAAACACAAAATCCTTACGTACCAGAAAGTAGTAACAATCTTCAGTTTTCCACAATTCTTTATTTTCTACTGCTAAATCATCTGCTGTTGTTATTCGTACATCTGTTATGTTCGAACCTATGTGCGTTCCCAGAATCAACTTCTTTACACCTTGAACCTTACATTGGGCCCAACAGTCAAGGTGTTTTTGAGCCATTCCTTTGTAGTTAGTTTTTTTAATAAGCTTAATTTCGTATTCTGTTTCATTCTCATCCATGGCGTCAACATCACATACACACAGCAGATGGTATATCGGGTCTTTTTTCTCATTAGTGCCGTAAGTCATTTGTTTAACAATGCGTGTTTTGTCAAACCCTTTCGAAATGGGTATGTCACCTTGGTTTGTGATGAGACGTTCAAATCGAAAGCCATAATATTTCTTTGGATTGTCGGCAAGCTTCTTAGCATCGGTAGACTTCTCGTCGTCGGCAGACCTACCGATGTCCCATTTTTGGGTCTTCTCATTTCCATCATCCCACAAGTAAATGACACCATTGAAGTTTACTGCATACATCTTCCAGACTTCTTCTTTATACTCAGAATAAGAGATACATGGTGTCTTGAGAGCACTCTGAATTCGTCCACTGAAGCAGATGAAAACTGGATCCTTGATGGCTGCTGCACGCTTACGTACCATAGATTCGCAATTGGCGAGAACCCATTCGAGAAAATCTTCTTGTTCCTGATTAGGATCCCATTTCATTTTCGATTCGTCACCTTCGTCAGCAATGAGGTCTTTGTGTTCTAGGTTTGTTTGTTTTAAGCAGCTCGCAAGGTTGAGGAGTCTGGGCACTGCTACTTTTTCACCCTTAATCTTTTTGTGGTGGCTAAATTTGTACTTTGGCATTGGTGGTGATACATCCATGAAATGGGACCCTGAAACAAGTAAAAAAAAAAAAAAAAAGCATGTATAAACAAAGGTGATATTAGCTTCACACGGGGTGGAATAAACTGCATCCCCCCCCCCCCTCCATCCCAGTTATTTTAAACAATCACAATTCTGAAATATAAAAAAAAAGTAAAGTTTGGCCTTAGTCTGTACTGAGGCTTGGCTCAGTATTAAATAACTCACTCAAAACTTCGAACATTTTTATGTTTGATATCGCCATTTTTTTTAATACTTATTAATCAAGCAGGTATGCAGGGCCTGTATGGCTTAGTGGACATGCGTACCAAAATTGATTAAATTCTGTCGTATCAAGTGGGAAATCTGGACCTGTGTTGGAATCACGAAACTAAAGTTTGGCTTAGTGGCGTAGGGAGGTACCCGGGGCAATAGGCATGGTTGTAAGGCACGATTCACTTGTTTGTACGGTGGGCGTACGGTGGAAGAGTTTGGGGCATGGTGTGCGAGTGTGGGCACCACAAAGAGTGCAGGTTGGGCAAAGAGATAGGGCAAAGTGCGCGTTGCACACCTTTGCACACCCTTGGCTTTGCCACTGGTTTGGCTTAAGCGAAGTGACACAATGGAGCCAACAGCTAGTTTCGTTTAATTAACAGTGTTAAGTTTCCCATTGGGCATCAAAGAGATAGTTATTGTTTTCTAATTTAATACTGTTTGGATGCTCCTTGTAGTGCTCTCCCCGCAATTTGCTGATTTTTTTCATCAACAATTTCATCTCAAGATAACCTCAACAATACTACATCCTTCCGCTCGAGTCCCAACAAGACTCTCTCTTCTTTATTCCGTCGACCCGGCACCATCGTCCCCTCTCCACTACCCACTCCTCCCAATCTGGAACATTTTTTACCCTAACCTTGTCCCAAACGTCATCTAGGCCTTTTTCAACGTTACCTTTGAATCCACCCAATGGTGGCCCAACCTTAGCCTTGCCTAGCTTAATATTCCACGTCACTTCGACTAATATTGCAGTCATCCAACTTCAGTCCCCCTTTTTTTGGTTTAATTCCACATTTGGCTTTTGTCATCCAGGCGCGCATGAAGTCAGGAGAGTCATTTGTTATTAAAGGGATATACCTCCCAGCGCCATTTTTCTCGACCCTCCACATCAAGTACAGCCCAAAAGGTCTATTTACTTACCGTTAGTCTTTCCCTTGCTAAAAATCCATTTTAAAATGGGGCGTCTAGGAGATTTTCTTTTGAATATTGGGGAACTTTATGGACGTTCTTCCACAACGAATATGATCCTTTGCGCGCCTACAATGTTTTACTTGATGTTTTATCTGTGTGTGCGCAGATGTTTTATCTGTGTGTTCGCAGTACTAATTTTAATCGTTTGCTAATAATTACTATGAGATCAAAATTCTAAAAGACTAATGCAGTAAAAATTAAAATTAATTATTCCAATAGATCGCCGAAGCAAACTTATAAGACACTAGTCTAGGAAATAATAAATTGTGATTTTAAGATGCAAGAATCATTCCGGTTTGTGACGACACAATTAATGCGTTCATGCTGGCTTGTCTATTAGGCGCAATGCTAACTGAGATAGTAGCTTCGTTTTTCGCTGCGAGGAACGAAGCTACTGTTTCAGTTTACCTTGACTATGGTAAATGCGCAGATGCGATCGGCGTGTAGCTGTTATGAGGCTGGCGGTACGTTGCTTTAACTATCAACAACTGAACCACCCCCTACTGGTTAATGCCTTCATTTAACATCATTGCCTTGTGTTCGAATTTTGTTGCCCTATTACCAATTCCTGTCCCCTCATTAAAGCGCAAATATCCATCCTTTAAGTTTTGTTTCACTCATGCTCCCAACTCGTCGAAATATCTCCCATTTCCCTCAGAACTCTCCAAAGCCACTCCCTTAACTGCAGCAAACTGGTGCATCGCTAAAGAAGGGCTTCCTCAAAAACTTTAATTTAAAACTGTGCTTCGAAAACTCAACGCCAAGACAAATGACTCAACTGGACTTAATCAGGACCGCGGACGACAACGGGAATTGAGGGACACCTTTCGCCGAACTCAACAGTGACGTCAATGCTTAGGGGCAGATGGCAAGCAAGCACGACGAGAATGGTAAGAATATCATTATTTAGTCTACCAGCCAGAGCTAGTCTTTGGGCTCAAGGTATAACCCGACAGCTAGAAAAATTCCATTAAGTGCAGGGTGTCGAGTACACCCCTAGGGATGCTCACTAGGGTGGAAGTAAACTCATGAAGTGGTGCAGCTTTCCTGTATGACGTCATAAGTAAAATGGCATTCAAAAATGGCGACCAAAAAAGGATTTTTGCTTCTAGCGCCTAAACCGTTCATCCGATAGAAAATAAACCGGTTACCAATTATGTTCAGAATAAAATTTCCTTCAGAAAAAGTTCTATTTATATTTTTCGTAAAAATTAAGCTATCTGTCCGAAATTCGTCATTTAATTTCGATTAAGCCATTTATGTATCCTATAGATACAACAGCGCACATGTGTATTATAATTCCTGAGATTGAACAACTGCAATGTTAGTTCTAATTAAGATCCATTAAGATAATTGGGCTTAAATGAAAGGTGAAGATGTGTATTTTCCATCAAGGGTAATTAAAAACGATTTATTTTAATTAGAATCTGAGCTACGACAGTTTATCTACGTTGTAGCGCTTTGATTTTCGTGCATTTTTACGACAAGGTCCATCTTTAAACTGCTGCAGTAGGCGTTATAATTCGCATAAATGGATTTAATTAAGCTTAAATGAAAGATGAAGATGTATATTTTCCAACAAGGGTAATTAAAACGATTTATTTTAATTATAAGCTAAGGTACGTCAGTTTATCTACATTATAGCGCTTTGATTTTTGTATCGTTTTACGATAAGTTCCATCTTTAAACTGGTGTAGTAGTCGTTCTAAATTAGATAAATGGATGTAATCAGGCTTAAATGAAAGATGAAGATGCATATTTTCCAACAACGGTAATTAAAACGATTTATTTTAATAAGAAGCTAAGCTACCCCAGTTTATTTACATTATAGCGCTTTGATTTTTGTATCGTTTTACTATAAGTTCTATCTGTAAACCGGTGCATTAGTCGTTCTAAATTAGGTAAATGGATGTAATTAGTCTTAAATGAAAGATTAAAATGTATATTTTCCAGCAAGGGTAATTAAAACTATTTATTTTAATAGGAGCTAAGCTACGGCAGTTTATCTACATTATAGCGCTTTGATTTTTGTATCGTTTTACGATAAGTACGATCTTTAAACAGGTGCAGTAATCGTTCTAAAATATAGAAATGGATTAATTAGGCTTAAATGAAAAATGAAGATGTATATTTTACAACAAGGGTAATTAAAACGATTTATTTTAATCAGAAGCTAAGCCACAGCAGTTTATCTACATTATAGCGCTTAGATTTTTGCATCGTTTTACGATAAGTTCCATCTTTAAACTGATGTAGTAGTCGTTCTATATTAGATAAATAGATGTAAATTAGGCTTAAGCTAAATGAAAGATGAAACTGTATATTTTCCAACAAGGGTAATTAAAACGATTTAGTTGAATTAGGAGTAAGCTACGGTAGTTTATCTACGATGTAGCGCTTTGATTTTTGAATAGCTTTTCGATAAGTTCGATCTTTAAACAGGTGCAGTAGTTGTTCTAAAATATATAAATAAATGTAATTAGGCTTAAATGAAAGATGAAGATGGCTAATTAAGGACAAAGTTAATTAAAACTATTTATTTTAATTAGAAGCTAAGCTACGACAGTTTATCTACATTATAACACTTTGATTTTTGTATCATTTTACGATAAGTTCCATCTTTAAACTGGTCTAGTAGCTCTCCTAATAAAAATAAATCGATTTTATTACACTTGTTGGAAAATATACATCTTCATATTTCATTTAAGCTTAATTACATCGATTTATCTAATTTAGAACGACTATACTACAAGTTAGAAGTTTAAAGATGGAACTTATCGTAAAACTATTTAAAAATCAAAGCGCTATCGTACATAAACTACCGTAGCTTAGATCCTAATTAAAATATATCTTTTTAATTACCCTTGTTGGAAAATATACATCTTCATATTTCAGTTAAGCCTAATTACATCTATTTATCTGAATTATAACAGCTACTGCAATAGTTTAAAGATGAATCTAGTCGTAAAATGGCGCGAAAACCAAAGCGCTACAACGTAGATAAACTGTCGTAGCTCAGATTCTAATTAAAATAAATCGTTTTAATTGCCATTGTTGGAAAATATATATTTTTATCTTTCATTTACGCCTAATTACATCCATTTATATAATTTAGAACGACTAGTACACCAGTTTAAAGATAGAACTTATCATAAAACGACACAAAAATCAAAGCGCTATAATGTAGATAAACTGCCGTAGCTTAGCTTCTGATTAAAATAAAACGTTTTAAGTACCCTTGTTGGAAATTATACGTCTTCATTTTTTAAATAAGCTTAATTACATCCATTTATCTATTTTATAACGACTACTGCACCTGTTTAAAGATGGAACTTATCGTAAAACTATTCAAAAATCATAGCGCTACATCGTAGATAAACTACCGTAGCTTAGCTCCTAATTAAAATAAATCGTTTAAATTACCCTTTTTGGAAAATACACATCTTCAACTTTCATTTAAGCCCAATTATGTTAGTGGATCTTAATTAGAACTAACATTGCACCTGGTTAACCTCCGGAGTTATAATGCACATGTTAGCTGTTGTATCTATATCATACATAAATGGCCTAATAGAACTTAAATGAAAAATTTCTGCTAAAAGGATTAATTTTACGAAAAATATGAATAGATCTTTTTCTGAAGGAAATTTTATTCTAAACATAATTGGAAACCTGTTTATTTTCGATCGGATGAACGGTTTAGGCGCTAGAAGTAAAATTCTGTTTTTTTTGTCGCCATTTTTGGATGCACTTATGTCGCCATTTTTGGACGTACTTATGACGTCATACAGGAAAGCTGCACCACTTCATGCGTCTACACCAGGGATAGCGAACCTTTCTTTACATACGTGCCAATAAAACAAACATTAGCTTACAAAACACGCAGTGCGTGTCACATCAGTGCGACTTCTGTTCTTACTTCTCAGATGGTAATTTTTCGATGCGCGGTTCATAAGTGCCTAGCTTCATTTTGATGCATGTTTCGGTTTTGTCTTCAAAGAGGCAATTGCGTGTGATCGAATATACATACTATAGTGTTCATATGTGAGTTTACTTGTTCGCAATAGTAGCTGGATTCAGATGTTGCTAATACTGCAACTTTTCCATGGCCGCAAAGTCGCAAAGAAGTTCGTTCCAACAATGAAATATAAGTTGATCTGCTTTTGGTAGTATTTTTTTTTCTGGCAGTTTCTGTGTTAAGGCCAGATCTGCTTCTCTCTTGTCCAACTTCTTTTATTCATCATTCAATTCTTGAACACACCTCATCAAGGCCCGCTGAGATAGTAGCTGTGCTCCAGCTACTATCTCAGTGGAGCACAGCTACTATCTGAGCGGGTCTTGTACCTCATGCAATCAGTTCTGACAATGCCCGTGCGTGTCGCATTTCACTGAAACCACACGTCACATCAGCATTGGACTGCTCTAATTGTTCATAATAAATTGTTCGTAGTGTTTGTGGGCCCTTTGTTCGTAAACAGAAAAAGAGAAGGTGAGGAAAAAAGTCAAACCTGCTGTGCTGTAACAATAATATTTATACCTATGTTTATTTTCTTAGGGGGAAAAAGGTGATCGTGCACTAATTTTTCGAAAGGCTCGTGTGACACTCGAAAAGCCCCTGCGTGCCACCTCTGGCCCTGCGTGCACCTCTGCCCCTGCGTGACCCGGGATGGCGAACCTGTGGCACGCGTGCGTGCCACCTCTGGTACGCGTGCCACAGGTTCGCCATCCCGGGTCTACATCCACCCTAGGGGTGTACCTGACACCCTGCACTTATGGTATTTTTCAAGCTTTCGGGTTATACTGTCTCGTAAACTAAGGCCCTTTTTGAAACTGGCTGGCAGACTAATTTAGAAAGTGTACAAAGATAGTTTTAGCACGCCTTAACCAGGGTTCCCACCAAAATACTGATATCAATTTCCCTGAGTTTTCCAGGTTTGCCAGAGTAGATGAAGTCATTTTCCAGGTTATTTACCGTAATTTTAGGATGGAATTCTTTTCACACATTTTACCAGTTTTGTGTTAAAGAGGCTGAAGCTTTTAGACGGGAAATACATTATTTAAAATCTTAACTTTTTCCCTGAGTTTTCCAGGTTTTTTGTAAAAAATCATAGGACTTCCTGAGTTCTCCCTGAGTTTCAAACGTAGTTTAAATTCCCTGAGTATTCCATATTTCCAGGTTGGTGGAAACCCTGTTAATACGTGTGTGTGTGTGGTTTCAATGGCATTAACCAGTCTTGACGGCTTTTAAACAAGCATAGGGGTGAAACAGGAAGCGGTCTGATAGCTGAACAAAAAACGTCTTCGCCGTTTAGAAAAAAAATATTATACCTCAATTACCCATACTCACAGCTGTAAAGATACACGAATAATAACGGATTAGAGTTCACTTGAACGCAACGAACTATAATTCGTACTCCAATTCCAGGGAACAAGGACTGTTTTTACTCAGTGTGGTTATGTCAGAAAGTGAACGCATTTTGTGTTTGAAATGTTTAATGTTTGTGTGTGTGTATGGGTATATGCCTGTGTATGTTTATGTGTACTTAATTTATGTATTATACGAGCTTTTTTCAAATTTGGGTTTTTGGTGTTTCATATTTTAGGTATGTTTCGTGTGAGTGGCTATATGTGCATTTTGTATGTATTTATAATTTGTGAAACAAGCAAACTCGGTGTTAATGCAGTTGTTTAACCCTGCGTTTGTGTTTGATGGTTTCTGTATTAGTTCAAGTTCGTGTGAGTAATTGCGTGTTCATTTTCTGTATTTATTTTTTAATCTTTCAATTTTGTAGGCATTTGCAGTTTATGGCATGTTTCGTATGTTTGTGGGTTTAAGTTTTCATTCTGTTTAATGTGCATGTATATGTTGTATTATGTGTGTGTATTTTTTGGTGTGATATATCCAACCATTTTGTTTGTTTGAGTAGTGATGTACATAATTATATGTGTATACATGGAGGCTGGCACGTCACAATCCTTGTTCCCTAGAATTGGAGTTCAAATTATAGTTCGTTGCATTCGAGTGAACTCTAATACGATTTTATTAGTGTACCTTCACAGCTGTGAGTATGGGGACAGGACCGCTAATGCTTTTGTTTCTAAATGTCGAAGCCGGTTTTTGTTCAGTTAATTTGTTAGCATTTTTCGTTTCATTTTTATTGTAATTGCTACGGTCTGATCGGGAATCCTGAACAAGTTTTGTTTTGGGGAGATATTACACTACAACCCGCAAATACCAACATCGATTGTGACAGCATAAAAAACGAACCTAGCACGTTTTAAATACCTAACATAACATTACTTAACATAAACATTAAGCATATTTTTACACCATTCTTTATTATGGTACAGAATCCATTTAGTGTGAAATAAATGCAGAGTTTAGAAAAACTAGACGCACATGATAACATAAAATTATGACTTAAATGGGTGTTAATCCTAATATTTGAGTTCTTTTCATTGAATCTGGTTATACCTTTTATTTTTCACACATGCTTACCAATCATTCTTAACACTGCACATTTTATTTTTAAATAATGTAGTTTCCTACGAGACAAAAAAAAATCTCGCTATATCAAAAAGGAAGCCCAAGAGAGAAAATGCATTTTCCCATCAGGTCGAAAAGTTTTTATATAATAAGCCGTGCGATACATCTGTATCGAGTTTTCGATCCTGCTATCAGTTGCCCTATCCAAGTCCAATGACCTACCCTTATAATGACAAAATGCATTTTTCATTATTGTATCTTCATACTTTTTTCCCACGGTTTTGCCCCTGCGTGTTTTATTTCCTCAGGTTTTTTCCCTGTGACGCCGCGCCCCCCCCCCCCGCGTGCTTATAAGTAAAGGACTAAGAAGTAATTATGGCAATAACGATGTGTACATGCAAGGAAGTAGCTGAACTTCCAATGGGCATTTGAGGTGAAAGCAAATAATTTCCTACTATTTTCAGAGAAAGCGGTTTAACACTGCAAGGAAGACAAGAGTTGATAAATTTGAGAGTGTGTTTCCAAGTTAATTGTACAACATTTTACGATTAATAAGATTTGTGGCTTAATGAAGTTATAATGAGCGTTAACTTTTAAGTTGCTCGACTCATTCCTAGTGTAATACAACAATAGGCGACACCGTGCCGCAACAAGCTTTTTCCAAGGAGGGCGCAAGGGCAAAATGTTGGGTCCTCTACCGCTTGGCCTGCTTGCCTGCAATGCCTGCGTTCGAAATTCGAAAACAGTCTGTCTCAAGCAGTGCACAGTGGAGGGGGAAATGATGGTTTCAAACTGGCAATCTAGCTGAGGGAAAAGTCGCGGAGGACAATTGTGGGGGGGAAAAACTGAACGACAAGGGGAAAAAACTGCAGAAAAACTCTGCCATATGCAATTCAAGCCAAACCAACTGACAGATTTTGACAGGCCGGCTTGGCTCGGAGAAAGATGTAATTTTTTTCAAGACAAACTACGACTTACTGTAATTTTAAACAGTTGTCACATCTTTTAAACAAGGCCCCTGTAATGCAATTAACAAGCTAATTAACTATTTCTCCCATGCTTTCGAATGGGTGGCAATCAGCCCGCCTCCAAGTTAGAGGCAGGTAGCGCCATGATGCAAGAAATGCAACCTGCTAGTTGATGCCGCAATGACCGATATGCAATTCATCCAGCACTGCTGTCTCAGTTTACCAGACACGATTAATCTATGGCCCAAAAATAGGGCTTTGCCACCGAGTGACAACGCTTGCCGTTGGACAAAAAAAAAACAGCTTTAAATCATCATTTTCAATTCTTTCAGGTCAATCGTCGTTCGTATACCGATAGACTTGTTAATAGGCTATCTTTTATGGTATGCTTTTCAAGCTGGTCTACAGAATAGGAAGTGATTCTATCGATTCCAATTCATAAAGCACCAACCAATTGGTCGTTTTTATGGCCTAGGCAAGTGTGATAAATAATCTGCTGTGAGATATTTCTTGCCAGGATTTGCTGCAGTTCGAAGTCAAACCCGTTTAAAAGGAGTGCCCACCGTTGAATGCGTGGGGCTTGCCATTACGGGTATAAAAACCTTACGGCCAAACATCCATAGCAATGCCTTTTGATCAGTATAAATCTTCGTCCAAATAAATATTGGTGTAAGCACTTGACCCGAACACAACATACAAGGCCTCATGATCGAACTGGGTATACCAAGTTCAGCCTTAATCAGTGATCGTGAGACGAATGTTATAGGCCTATCGTTCTCGTAAGGCATTGTATGTATAACAAAGGTGTCAATGCGTTGCACACTAGTTTGATACGCTGTTTAGGGTCGTAATGCACAAGTACATTTGAATTCAGACACGTAGCCTTAGCATTTTGAATAGCCACTGAGCATTCTTTAATCCAGTGCCAAGCATTTTTAGGTGACAGGAGTTTATTAAGAGTATAGCCAGTGTGGTCGCCAGATGCGGGACGAATTTGCCGTACTGGTTATTAAATCCAAGATAGTATTTCAACTCAGTTTTATTAATTTGTAGGCTGAGGAGCTCGTTTAATATCATCCAAAACTTCCGGTTTGTTTGAGACACCATTTTTGTCTAATTGGAATCCCATATAATTAGTCTTTGTTTTGTTAAGATTACATTTACTCTCTTTGAGTTTCATGCTGCTTTCCTGCAATGCTTCGCATACACTAATCAGAATTTCATCATGATTCTGGGCTTTTCCAGCTGCAAGTACGTCGTGAAAAAAGAGTGTAGCCCTAGAATGTTCCTAAGTGTATAGTCCAAATGCTTTTCGAAAATGCCAGGCGCGCACTCGCGAGGCCGAATCGAATCTTTTGGTACTGGTATAATCCCTTACATGTGTTGATGGTTAAAGTGGCTTTAGCTTCGTCTACTAATTCTATTTGCAGGAATACGTCACTAAAATCAATTATTCAGAAGGTATCGCAGCCAGCAAGCTTACTAAACAATTCTTCCACTCTAGGTACAGGGTGATACTCTATTTTAAGCTGCGGATTTATTGTGCCTGAATAGTCCCTGACAATACAAACGTCGCCATTTGGTTTAAATACAAGAATAACAGGGGCAGCCCAGATACAACAGTCTACAGGTTTTAAAACACCCTCCTGCACTAGTTGGTCTATTTCGGCCTCCATTAATTTG
The DNA here is from genome assembly GCA_023313725.1 of Lithobius niger. NCBI lineage: Eukaryota > Metazoa > Arthropoda > Chilopoda > Lithobiomorpha > Lithobiidae > Lithobius > Lithobius niger. The sequence continues at coordinate 58,769 of JAHWFP010066308.1, forward strand.
CTTATTAGTGATAAGCGAATTAATCTCAGACACAGGGCTAAAATCGTCAGAATCGCAATCAATTACGTCACTTGATTCAGAATTTGCTAAATCCTCTACAAAATGCGTTTCCTTCAAATACCATTGGTTCTTCTTCTTAAAGGATATTTTTACCTTTTGAAGTTTATGAGATGTGGAATGTCTCCCACTTAGCTAGTGCGACAGACCCATCTTAAATGTCCAACGCCCCGCAGGCTGAGCAGTTATCCTCCTTAAACCTGCAAACTGCCTTGAAGCGTGACGAATTTCCACAACAGAAGCATGCTAAATCTCTAAGATTTTTCTTTACGTTAAATTGACGTTTTGATTGCACTGAATATGTTGGTGACTCCCTGAAACTGGAGTAGGATAAGGAGAAGGATAAGCGCCGATTGCCTCCAGCTTTTGGGGCCAAAATTTTTCTTCGCAAGTTCTTGAGCAAGGGCAAATGTAACAGCCTTATCAAATATCACTTTGGCTGGTCCGTAGCTAGTAATTGTTTTAAAATGTCTGGGTTATGTAAGACCGCAATAAACCGGTCCTGGTGCATAGTTTCTAGCTTCGTACCATCAGCGTCACTGAAATTACAGTGGAGGGTTAGCCTCTTTAAATCTGTGACATAGTCGAAAATTGAGTCGCTGGCCCCTTGATCATCCCCTTTGGTATCTTACGCTTTTGCAGAGGATGTTCGGTTTTGGGCCAAAATTATTGGTCAGTAGCTTATTTAACTCGTCAAGTGTTTTGTCGTTTGGCGCAACAGGCCTCCATAGGCTGCGAAGCAACATATTCGTTTTAGCACCTACGCTTGTGAACAGAAGCGCAGCTCGTGTGATTTCCCTCCACCCCCTCGATATTAGACTAGCTATTTTCTCGCAAACGAGCAAATATAGCCGTTAAACCGCCTATAGCTCACGGATATCTTTTACTTAGTTGCTACTACTGTTAGCATAGTGAAGCTAGGTTTTGTTTTACCAAGTTGAGTGCAGTCAATGGGACATTATTGTTTTTGTCGCAATTGTTGCGTTTGATTGAAACAAGCAATGGATTCAGACCATAGAAACTAGTTATTGCAGGTTTAATTTAATTTATATTTAATAAAAAGTGATACTAATGCAAAAAAGTTTAAGCATAGGCAGCAAAAGGTAGTACTCAACCTCTAAACTAAGTTGAACCATAAAAAACCTAATGTGTCGTACTAACATAACTTTTACGTAACACAAATTTTAAGTGAAGCCTTTTCCTCTGGTTCGGATCCAACGTCACTTTATACCTTGCATCATTTTTTATTGTTCCACTAATTTGAAAGGCATAAAAAATAACGCTTGTGCCGAACATCAGGAACCAGACTTCGCTTAAAACCTGCCTTAGTACCAAATCTTACCTAGTTTTTTTTTGTTTCATTGATTGTAGGAATTTTCTTTTCTACATGGAGTGTTAGATCCTGCTATCCATGCGTTAACTCTTTTAAAAAAATTTCTGTCTAAAGCAAACTGTTTGGCGTTAGGCGTGTAAGATATCATTATAACGGCGAAGTTAACGTTAAGTATGGAGGGTAATAAATCTGCTTTCTCTGTAGTCATGAAGGATTCCCTTAAGTCGACTTAACTTTGCCGACTTAAACTTACATCGCTTTAGGAGAGAGGTGGATTCATGGACATTCAAGTTAGGGTGAGTTAGAACGACAATGGGTTCATGGTAGTTACTACTACCTCGATGTAGCATCAACCAACCCCCTCTGTTCTTATGGCCCCATTCAGCTAGCTGGGCTTTAAGGAAGCAACAGGTTATTGTGCACGCTTTTCAACCAGTCACAGCAAATCGGTCCTTAGAGCGACATAGAAAATCAGTGTTAGGTGGGTACATGGATGTTCTTAAAGCACTTCAACTCCTTACGTCGACGTAAAGAGGCGGTTTGAGATAAAAGTGGCTTTAGGTGGTTATATCGATGCTCTTAAGACCCTATGAGAGGTAAATCAATGCATTTAGTCGACTTGAGATAAAGCAACATAACGAACATCCATGCACCCTCAGTCAATGTCAAGAAAACATGATGCCTGGAAAGCCCTAACCGTTGCATACAACTCGGTTGAAAATGTTTGTGCACACACAGAAAAACATTTAAAACTGCAGTTTCTTAATTCTTCCTTCTTCGGGCATAATTTTTGTCAGGTGACCAATAATAATAATGAACATTTTAGCCCGTCTTTGCCTTGGGTTAAACTTCACCTCAACTTTTGAAGAGTATTAACCTCCAGATTAATTTTTTCCAAGGTATAGCTCACCACATCATGTCCCCCTGGGATACTTTCCCCTGGGGGTTTCTGCTCTGTATTTCCCCGGGGGTTTAGCACAAAATCTCCAGGGTTCGACCACCTTGACTTTTCTTTCCCCTTCTGTTTTTTCCCTGACCATAGCTCACCTTTTTGTAACTCAAGGTTTTTTTCACGCAAAGGAAACGAAAACCCAGGACCGTATCTCTCCACTGTTAGCAGTGAAAGTGGTGTATTGTCGCTCAGTTTCAACGAAAGACCAGAAGAAAAGTCTATGGAACAAACCCAGTCCTGTGTTGACGAAACCTTTTGAAGTCGGTCGGAGCAAAAATCTTTACAGTTTTCGAATTATGGTACTTATGTGCTTCAGGGGTCCCTTGACCTCGGGCAGGTATGGATTTTCCGAGGAGAAGGATAAGCGCCGATTGCCACCAGCTTTTAGTGCCAAAATTTTTCTCACCCAAACATGACCCCAAACAAGGAGCGCTTTCATAAACTCAGTATACAGCTCAGTGTTGCCGCCACAACTCATCAATGTTGTTCGCAAAGGCGTGATTAATTTTCCAATTCCTCAGCGTGACACCACTGATGAAGCATCTGGCTCATCAGCCCAGGAGGTGGTTTTTCTGCTGAATCTACCGAGTAAAGATGGCGAACCTGTCGTTATTCTTCGCTAGCATTGTTCATGTAAACGTAATACACCCAAAACCAAAACTGTTATAAGAAGTCACTAAGTTTAAAAAAAAGGGTCGGCCTTTGAAAGTAGTTGTATCATTCAACCAGGGAAAGGCCATCAAGGTTAATCCTATTAACCAAATTAATCGCATAACTTGGTTAATGGGATTAACCTTGATGCCTTTTCCTGGTTGAATAATATCACTACTGTGAACGGCCGACCCTTTTTTGGAAACTTAACGGCTTCTTTTGTATCAGTTTTGGTTTTGGGTGGATCGCACAACTTCCATAGGACTGTGAATATACAGATGGTGGAGACTGTTGTCACACGTAGCGGCCCCCATTAAGCTAAAGGAAGGAAACGCATCACTCGAGTCGACTATAATTAATAGTAATCCTATTATCGGTCGGTTAACGTAAAACTACTTAGCAACTCACTGGTGATCGTACATTCGTAAAACCCTTCTTTCGTGACATTGGCCGTCGTTTGCTAATCGATGAATCCATCGAATACGTTCCAAAACAAGTGACGCGTAACATCATTTTTGATGCCAGCAGTCAGTGAGAGTTCGGGATTGCTTTATACTATGTAGGCTGCTGCTTCTCGTTGATCGTGGTATTTCCCCCGTACAGCATGATACCCCCTTTTCATGTATTTGTAGTGTTTCCAGTTCAAGGACTGAAAAATTGAAACTTAGCGTACCTATTAATCTAAAAAAAGTTTGTATTCTTAAAAGGACATAATTATCGTCTCACTAATTTCGAGCATCCTGCTAGAAATTTATTTTGCGACATTTCCATAGGTTAGAGTAAATGTAGCAATCCCGTTTCTCACAAGTGTAAAAGTAGAAAAATGAATGCCTTTGCAACATTTGCACACGTCTGAACTAATGTTGCAAACCTGAGCTACACAGGAAAGCCAACCAGGAGGGATGTACCTTTAAGATACATGCTGGACAGGATTTACAAAAACTACAAGGATATTTAAAGGGACACCCGACCTGCCTTATAACAGCTACGCGCAGCTACGCGGATGGGATCTGCGCATTTACCAGAGCCAAGGTCGGCTGGGGTGGTAGCTGCATTCCTCGCAGCGAGGAACGTAGCTGCTGTCTTGGTTGGCTTTGGGAATAGTACACGAAACAGCATCAAGTTAAAGATTCTGTCGTCACAAACCGGAATGATTCTCGTATTTTAACATCACAATTTATAATTTTCTAGGCTAGTGTCTTGTAATTTTGCTTCGGCGATCTATTGGAATAATTAATTTTAATTTTTACCGCATTAGTCTTTTGATTTTTGATTTCATGGTAATTTTTAGAAAATTAGTATATGCACACACAGAGATGAAGCGTCATGATTATTGTAAGCGCGCAAAGCATCATATACGTGTAGGATACAGTAAATAAAGTTAACAATTATTCAACAGAAAATCTCCTAGACGCCACATTTTAAAACGGATTTTTACCAAGGATTGACTAACGGTAAGGAAATAGACCTTTGGGGTCGTACTTGATGTGGTGAATCGTGAAAAATGGCGCTGGGAGGTATATCCCTTGTCAAAATTGTCAAATTTTGAATAAGTCTTCCTCTCTACCTGAACCACAACTGGGTTTTCGTGCAATGAACCCGGCTTGGGAGCTACTCCCCTCGCCACCACTCCCTAACACAAGCTCCCCCCCCCCACCCCCCTTCCAAGTCCAGGGGTTTATACGTTTTTCACCGCCAGTGCCTACTATTCCAAAGCTGCTTGTGACCTCTAATCAGGAGCTGCGCGATGTCGCCATTTGTGGCGGATTTATCATTGTGCCACCCAGGCAACATCTATTTTTTGCCCTCCACGGCCGCTTTTTTTGAGGACCTTTGTTTTGCAGGTCCACAATCAATAAAAGACAATAAGACAATAATTTATAACGAAAAAAGTTGTTTGGTTTCTTAAAATAACTAGGAGATGGAACTTAAAACTTTTTAAATCTGTAAACATTTTTTTATTACAAAATTTGCCGCCCGCACATTTTGCCGCCCTTTTGCCCCCTAAGCCATCTGTAAATACGCAAATACGTAAATATGCAAGGTCGCAATCATGGGCGTATGGAAAACTAAATGTGGGTGGGAATTGAAGGCAAACATTTCCGACTGGAGCGCATTTTTTCCGAAATACTGAAGCTTTTTTTAAATATTTTTTTCTCTCGTTTTACCCCTTTCTTTGCCAACGCCAGATATTTCCGACTGCAAGAACTCTTGATTGGAAGGTGAGAAGGAGTGTTCACCCCTCCCCCATACTTTCGGTCCTGTAGTTTTTAACACTTACCATCGTTACGAGCTGGAATAGATGATGATGTTTGACTTGAAGGTTGATCTTGTGCAGCTGCAGCCATCTTTATTCAGTGTCGACTAGCCGAACAGACTGAGAATAAAAACTACACGACTTCGATGACGAGTTGTAATATGATCGCTGGTGAGCAAAGGCTGCAGAACGATAACGATTATCTGAGATTCTGAGTAGTGGTAGGGTCAAGGGACGTAAAGGTTGGCATATAGCCTACGGCTACGTCGCGCCGAATGGTTGGCGCCATAGGATAACAACTCATATCTTGTCTGTATTGGCGCTTTCAACAACGTGACTCGTAGCAAATTACCGGAAGGCATCCGCCGCCTAACTTTATTAACTTTAACTTTATTAATTAGTCAATTCGCCCATGTTGGGCATTATATGACTGAAGTTGTATACATAGAAAATAGTATAAACAGCCAAATAAACAAAGTTAAACAATTCCAAAGTGCTAACAGGCAATAAATATTTAAATAACTTACAACAAACAGGATGTGATCATTCAACATTCCACTAAAATAAAAAACACTCAACTCAATCCTCCCCCCCCCCCATTTTTAACTTAATTTTTTCTCATTTTCTACACCCTATGAGTAGGAAAATACAAGTTCAGGTGAAATATTTTAAATATGTGCATCAAATTTATTTTTAAAGGAATTGACAATCGGGGCCGACACCACAGATTCAGGCAAGGTGTTCCGAATGGGATGTAGGCGGGAGAAGAAAGTGTGCCTGGCCCATTCGTGTTTATGGTAATGATATTTAAGTTTTAAAGTGTGGCCACGTGTAGCTTCATACGTTTGTAACTACGTTTGGGGCCACCAAAGTTAAGTTTCAAGATTTTAAAAAGCGTAATAATACCACCCCGAACATAACGCCACCAGACGGATGGAACTTTAAGATATTCCAGTCTTTGCTCGCAAGTCAGGTATTGGAGATTAGTTACTCGTTTGGAGAATCGGCGTTGTCCATTTTCCAGAGCTGTCATGTCTTTTTTTGTGAAATGGGCACCAAAAGTCGATAGCGTATTCGATAATGGGACGTACGAGAGCTAAGTAAAGTCGAAAGTAAATGTCTTTGTGACGCGAAATAATTGTACACCCGATCAAGAATGAGATTGAGTTGGCTTTAGCGATATAAAGTTGGTTGATATCGTCTTGAAAAACCAGTGGTGCCTGCGGTGTGGGTAGATTGATGCCCAGTTTGGTGTCATCCGCAAATTTAACCGATGGCCTTGGGTGCTATTACCAAAATCATCGAAATACAAAAGAAATAAAAGTGGGCCCAAGACGGATCCTTGAACAGTTCCGCTAGTAACCTGGAAGGAATGCTGTCCTTAGACGGGTTACCTTGATGAGTGAGAAGGGTTACTGTTCTTAGACGGTTTACCTTGATGGATTAGAAGAGTTGCTGTCCTTAGATGGGTTACCTTGATGGGTTAGATGGGTTGCTGTCCTTAGACGGGTTACCTTGATGGGTTAGAATTAAGGGCTGCTGTCCTTTGATGTCTTATCTTGATGGGTTAGAAGGGTTGCTGTCCTTAGATGGGTTACCTTGATGGGGTTAGAAGGGTTGCTGTCCTTAGCCGGGTTACCATGATGGGTAGAAGGGTTGCTGTCCTTAGACAGGTTACCTTGATGGGTTAGAAGGGTTGCTGTTCTTAGACGGGTTATCTTGATGGGTTAGAGGGGTTGCTGTCCTTAGACGTGTTACCTTGATGGGTTAAGGGGTTGCCGTCCTTTGACCGGTTACCTTGATGGGTTAGAGGGGCTGCCATCCTTAGACAGGTTACCTTGATGGTTTAGAGGTGTTGCCGTCCATAGACGGTTACCTTGATGGGTTGCTGTCCTTAGACGGTTTACCAGCTACTTATTCATTATTCTTGGTAGTGTACGTGAATAGCTGTGCAGTATTTTTTTTTTGTCTGCTGAGATCGAATGGCGTTCTTTCCTTGACAACGAAAAATAATTAAAGTGGAAAATAATCAAAAACATATGTATGCAAATACATAGTTTTCGTGTTCCTTGAGAATGGAAAATAATAACACAACGGGAAAATAATTAAAAATATACGCGTACAAATGAATTGTTCCTTCACAATGTCATCTAGTAGCATGAAACGGTACCTGAATTGACGAGGAACGCGTTCTACTTTGCTCGCACGTTTTATAGCACGTTACCAAACTTTTTCAGCGAGCTTATTGGTTGCCAAGGGGAATTAACTATGGAAACTACAATCGTTATGGAGTGCAATAAATTGGTATACTTTTAGTACGATAAAGGCGACTGGTGGTAAGCAGAAACTGGAAAAAAAACAGAAATTACAAAACAACCCGCTCGTACTCTCATCGACGGATTGTGTGATGTTGTTAGTACCATTGTAGGCTAGATTTTGGTTAGTAAAAACAAAACAAAAAAGGTGGTCAGGTTTTTGACGTTTCTGTTTTTTTTTATATTTGTGTGCCTGGTAAAAGCAAATTGTTTCTTTGTATAATAATTTTCAGAAAAAAAACACAATTATTTATTTACTAGAGGCAGTTTTAGCTGGACGTCTCTAATATACATCAACAACGTCGCAAACATCAACTTCACAAACATCAAAATAAAAGATGTCAAAAACGCAAGTTGACAGTGAATGAGGCGAAAAACAGAAGGACAGACTGTTGTTTTTTTTTAGTTTCCGTTTTCGCGTTTTTCGTCTTTTCCTTCCTCTCTTCCGTTATTAAGTGATTGGGCAAGTTCTTAGTTCCCTTGTTCGCTGCACTTCGGAATTGAGCAAGAATGCTTCAAAGTACGAAAAACGAAGAAACACGCAAAAGTTACTGCAATGGGCTCGTTGAGTAAGTCTGTTAAAACCACGTTTTCCGGTTACAAGTCGATGCACTCCGTCCTCGTGTGTTAATCGATTCCGGCTGGTGTATCACATTGTTACCGAACGCCGTGGTTTAC
>JAHWFP010066310.1:0-21833 GCA_023313725.1 Lithobius niger
GGCCCCTTTTTCAGTTTCATCAGTTTAATCGTGTATTTTGTAATACAAACGTATAGATCGACATGAGTGAAGGTATTAATATACAAAACAGGATAAGTTATGGAACCCCGCTGAATTTCAAACGGTGACCGTCGTCGTAAATTCAAAATGGCCACTACAGAATCTAGTTTTTTGATCGTAACTTCTGATCGGTTGTTCCGATTTAAAAATACTATATACGAAAAATGTTCAACATGAAATTTCCTTAGGAGAATGGTCCTATACATTTTTAACGTAGGGACAACCGTTCTTGACAAAAATCGACATTTAATATTCGGCAGTTATCGTCGTCGATGCATAGCAACCACGGTTCTACAAATGTTTGTGTTATAATGCATCGTAATGAAACTAATTTAAAAAAAAAAACGTTTAACTGTACTGCGGCAATGTTTTTATTTTTACTCACACACAAAAAAAAAACCAGGTTTGCATATAGTAAGTCCATCACTTTCACTAACACAGAGATAGTCTGTTTATACATAAGCAAATAGACATTACACCTTCAATTTAGCTAACGAAGATGAAGCTGTGTATCCGCAAATATTGTTTCTTGCTAAACTAACACACATAAATTAAATCTTTGTCCCTTAAACCAAGAATTTATAGGGATGGGGAGGAGAATTTGTAACTCTAAAAAGTCCGTACAGAAACGTGTTACATTCATTCTTATTAGTTCCATCCGAGTTTTAAGAGGGCGCCACGCATTCCAGCTGGTAATTTTTGCTCATTTTTCAGCCCAAATCCTAAGTAAACTAAACTACAATTAAGATAAACTAAATAATAATTAAATTGTAGTTAGTTTCGTTTAGCTTAGTTTAATTTTAGGCTGAACACTGAGTAGAAATTCCCACATGAAACTCACGGCGCCCTCTATAGACATAGACGGTACTAATAGGAATGAATCTAAGACATACGTTTCAGAAGAGGTCTCAGTCACAAATTCTGCTCCCCACATATATACTCAACAGCTTATCTATCGTGTAAGCAGCATAATGGTACATAGCATGTAGCATGGTTCAAAGTAGCCTAATGGTTAGCATGATCATCTCAAGTGCAAGACTTCCCCGGTTCGATCATGACCTCAGCCGCTCCTGGTATTTTCGGGAAGAGAAGGGCCCTGTGATGCTTCGTGCTCATGACGATATTCGCGTGTAAAAGCTCGTAGGAACTTACTGTTGGATCTACTTACAAAATCATATCTCTCTCCTTCTGGCACCCTAGCTAAGGCTGGGAGCGAGTCATTCCTCCAAAGTGTTGTCTGTTGCAGAATTGTCTAATTATAACACACATGCACCAATTAAAAAAGTTGATTGTTCTTAACTGGATGAAAATTAACAATAATAATCTACCCAAAACAACACTTGTTCAGAATTCCCGCCAAGCTCCCTTTGGTCGTGATTTCGAAAGCCAAGCTGTTTCGCCAAGCTAATCCCACCGAGTAATAGTTCAAAGGCTAAATGAAAGACTTGGAAGTGCTTACTGCACAGTTTTCTAGTATTTCCTTTAACGTTTGAAGTATTAGTCAGTGGGATCGAGAGGTTGGCGTTTGATATCATGACTTCACACGGCCGAAAAGCTTTGCGGTAAACCTTAAGTTTTGTTTTGGGGAGACATCACATCTGTTTGGTCAAAATCGAAGAAAGAATCAATATTTTTTCTTATCAATCACGATATGAAAAGCTGAAATCCAGTTTTATGGTCCCGGTTTTTTTTTCTCTTTTGTAGGTGTCCATTAGTAGGTTTACGTTGTCTAAGTCTTTGTCGAGAAATCTGCCGAACTCGCATTATTTTTAGCGAGTTAAAACGTAAGGCTGTTTCACTAATAGTGACTTTTGTGTTGTCAGGTGACCAAAGTCCCCGTTCAAACGAAATGTCAGCCTTCCCTGTCCAATTGTTACTTTTCCTCATATGCCTAAAAACAGCAAACTGCCTTAGCTGTAGAAGACACAAGTCTCTAGTGGTCGCCAAAAGCTCATGTATACCTGGATAGGTATACATGAGGTATACCATAGGAGGTATACCACATGAGGTATATACCATGAGGTATATACATAGGTATACCTCACTTTACCTGTATAGGACTGTTGTTAATGTAGTCGTTGAATCTTTTTATCCTATATTTCCAACATTACCACTATAGCTCCATCATTCATGGATTTTCGTCCCGTCGCAGTGCAAGGGTTCAAACCAAGTTCTACGTCAACGCTGTCATAGAGAACAGCATCAGGAGAATGCCCGATTACAATGGACTTGATCAATTTAGCAGAAGAAGGGGATAGTGTTTTGATCACTGTAGCTTTGCCCAAGGCATATGTCAAAAGCCGACAAGGTGACAATTCGATACAATTCGACGATCAGGCAAGCCATTGCACATCAATTTTTTGGAGCCATCCATGAATCACCGGAGGTCCACGAAATCATTCCAATGACTCAAAAGAACTTGAGATTGAGCCAGGACCTGGACAGAAGGAATGGCTAGAAGAGTTTATGAAGTTGAGCCAGGAAAATACTTAGCTATGGATGATGATGAAATTACTCTATACTAGAGAAGTTCTGGGCTAAAGACCGTTATCATTAATACAATGTCTGAAGGCAGAGCCGAAATGACAGAAAGTGAAGGTAAAAGAACTGACGGTGATTCAGTCTTCGAGGAATATAGATTTTATCTGACTGAGCTTCAAGTTGAAAAAGTTATCTACTCCTTATCACGTTCAAAGTACAGTTTGAATCCTATAAGATATTCTGACCCAGTCCAGCGGCCATTCAGAGATACTGTAACTCCACCAGTGCATCTCAGTACCGTCAGTGGTTCTACAGCCAGTAGGGCAACCAGGAAAAGTTTCAAGCCATAACATCATGGACTCAACAAAATTGTTGGTGACAGAGGTCAGAATATGGAAGATTACAAACTGAAATTAGTTTAGCCTTAAGGCACGATAAGTTTTCAAATCCTAGTCATTCAAGGTGTATTGAATTATGTAAGGGGGAGGGGGGAGATGAGAGAAAACTGGTCAGCAAATGTTTAGAACAAATTCTGTTGGTGAATCAAGTGGTGGCATTAAGCAGTGATTGGGGCTTTACCACAAAAAATACTGGTCTCGTTAGTAAGGGAGAGTTCATACCCAGGGAACTTGATAAAGGATCTGGTTCCAAAGTTGTAGCAACAAAATTGGTGAGGTACAAAATTAGCTGAAACAGTAGTAAATTGTGCACCGGGTCGGTAAGCACTGGAAAGTCTAAAAGTAGCTCAATTAAGGGTTAAAGAAATGAAAGCTGTTTAGAAAAATTAACTCAACTGTACCTGGAGTAACAAAATTTCCTAAAAGGCTGAAACCGTTGTTAGGCCAGTTGCTCAGAGAACAGTGGATAATTCAAATTTTGATTTGTACATAAATGAGTGTGCTATGCCTGAAACAAGGAAGGTTGTTGATATTCCGTTACGCCATTTGCAATAAATGTTATGACATATGGCTAAAGCCTATTGAAATGCCTAAGTATTCTTGTCGAACTTGTACAATGCAAGGTTTTGTTTTCTTAACTGAATTAACAAAAATAAAAACCATGAAAGGGTACATAGGATGGCTATTTAACTTACTATGTGCCTCTGACCTTGACTGAGCAGGCCTTCCCTTGGCTTCAGGAGCAGCCAAAATTTAGCTCCTGCAAGGAGTTTTGCATTGCATTTAAAAGGACTGTTCATCCTCCATCTGAAAACCATCGGTTAATTTCATACCTGTCAAGGTTAAAACGAAAGCTTTTAAAATTACTATCAATGATGTGAATGTATAACAAACCAGTTATGTAACACTTACTCTGTTGAGGAAGTAATCAATATTATAAAAGAGGACTTGAATGAAAAATTTCAGCCATATGCTGTACAGGTTGACTTTTCAAGTATGGTTGAATTTTATGACCATTCTATAAAAATGGAGGTTTATTTGCATGCAAAACGTGACTCGTCCTGCTAATAGCGTAAAGTCTTCGTCATCATGGTCACCAGCAGTGACAGCCCCCTGCACAAACCAAGAAATTTTGTCAACTTCATAATAAAACTGGTCACATTGCTAATGAGTGCAAATTAATCGGTGAGGTGATGACAGCTAGCAGTATCACTGTGCCAAATTTGTTATCCAATTTATATTCTCACTTGAATTCAAGTCAACAACCAAACCAGCAACAGAGTCGTCAGGTGGCCACAATGACAGCTGCAAATTCATTGCTCTTTGCAAATTCACAACCAGACATCCCAAGGCTGCAAAAAAAGTTCTTGTTCAGTCTGATATAAGGTTGGACATGTTGCTGAATGGTGCTGGATAGCACATCCGGAATTAAGACCAGCACCTGGCCAAAGTTAGACTCGCCGTAATGGGAATACCGGTGCCACTGTCACCACCGAATTATTGGTATGGGGACTAGCCATTACCTGATGATCGTAGATGAACAACCAGAGGGGTCTGGGCAGAGAAACCTCAAAAGCTCATTATTTTTGACTTCCTGTTGTAGCCACAGGATCTGATGAACCCCCAGAATTCCCCATGTGGGTGTAGGGGAGTAAGAATTGTAGGACGGAAAGCCAAAGGCTCAACAAGAATTAAATAAATACAAATACAAACCTATTTACGTTGCCTTTTGGACTTATTTGTTTTAAAAAGAAACCTCCATAGGCAGCATTTATGTGCATATTTACATACAAACAAACAGTTTGCCTTATAAGTCCAAAAGACAACGTAAATAGGTCTGCATCTGTATTTATTTAGTAAGAATTGTGGTAGAAATTGCCAATATGCTACTTGATAGTGGCTCAAGCTTTAGTTTCGTGTGTGAAGGCTTAAGTAACGACCGTGTTCGAATGGGTTATAAATTCAAAAAGTGGGAGTACCGAAGTAGATATGCAGATGGGTGTTGGGCTGTTTGCCGTGGGTTTTTCGTTATTTCTATCCAAAGCAGCACCCATACTTTTCTATGCCCTTTCATAGTGATGTCAAATGCCATACAGCCAATGATTTTTGGCCGATGTTCTAACTTGGAGTGGCATGATTTTACATTTTAAAAAGAATTATTGCTTCTGTCATCCATACAAGGGACACACTTATGCTTTGCGCTGAGACCCACTGTGTTTTCGCCTCATAGTGTTCGCCTACTAGTTGGCAATGCAGGCTTACATCCAAGCATGGAGGAGGTTTGCGAGTCGATAAAATAAATCGGTAAAACAACCACACTCAATGACGAACAGAAGAAGCGGTTATTTTGCCTAATTCTATCTTATACGCATAATTTCTCAATGAAAGTTGGGCGGTTTAAACACTCCCCTCCCATGAGTTCGACACTCGTGGTACTCTTCCAATAGCTCGTCGTTCCTATCTTCAAAATTATTTAAGGTTGCAGAGCGTATTCAAAACACACTTGACAAAGGCATTACAGTTCCTAGTTTCAGTGAACATTGTCATCCAGTCTTTTTGGTACCCTAAAAGGACGGGAGAAGTCGTTTTGTGGTGAATTACGTGCCCTTAAACAAGAAATGCCCTAAAGATCTGTTTCCATTGCCACTGATTGATGACCTCATTGCACGCTACGACAAATGCAAATTTCAATCGAAATTGGACATGTGTGATGCATATTGGCAGAGCAGAGCAGACCTACGCATATTAATTGACATCTTGTAAGGTAAACAAAACCAAATTTACTAGAGGGTCAGTGTGAGGAGGCAGATTTCAATGGTGTCAAAAGTACTTATTGGTAGCTCCCATCCTCGCCCATCCTGATCCAAGCAATCAATGGGCTTTACTTTCTGATGCGAGTAAAAAAGGGAAAACCCCATTACTTTGCCAGAAGTGTCCAGATGATGACCAACTTGTCACTGAGGACACGGTGGCCCATAAATTCCCAGTGGTCGAGACCGATTTTAATAATTTGAAATGCAATATGCTTAGTGCTGTCTTCGTATTAAAGGATTGGTGCCACCTTGTGGAAGGAGGACGCGTCACTCTATGGTTGGTATTTTTGTCATTTTTAAACACGAACTAGGGTTTCCAGCCAGGCCATTTTGAACTGGCCACCAGATTCATTATCACGAATGTATGGAACCAATACAATCCTTTATATTCCTCACTGCGATTTATGTCTATTTGTTTATCCTTCGTTGAGCCTCATGAGTATATTTTGATCTGTATTCCCTCTCCTAGTTTATGACCGAGCACATTCGGTTAAAAGGAGTCCTGGTCAGGGACTTTCTATGACCAAATGTCCTAGTAAGAACTGGAACATACTCGTGGTTACAGATTTGGATTTGTTGGATTAAACTGAAAAGTGTTCGTAATTTGCCAACTGATTTGGTAGGAATTTGGAAATTAGTAAGGAGGGGTCATGAAATGTATAAATTCAGTGGTTTGCTTATGGCAAATGACATCTGGGAAAATTGTTAATGACCGTGGGTAGTAACTGCACGCAATGCAGCTGTACACTATACACTCAGCCCACAAATAATTTTCCTGCTTGAGTTTTATCTGTAAAACATTTATACACTCGGAAAAGAATGATAGATTTGTGGGATTATGAAATTTAACAAGCGTGTGTTTTGTGTTGATGCTTTATTCGCTACATGCAGCATGCAGTTGAATGTGTTTTCTTTTTGGAGTAAATTAATATTCTAACTGTACATTACCTGACGTAGAAGGCACTAAATGAAAATTATTAACAATTCAAGTTGAAGTATTATTTGTCAAATACTGTTCTGTAATATTGTAAAATACCAAATTATGAAAGTATGTTTTATAGGGGTGTCTTTGCTCTTCGAGAGCACCGCACATGCTCAGAACTAAAGTCAGGCATGGGTTTTTCTATGCCGCCCTTGAAAGTGGTGCACACAACAAAATAAAAACCACATCTTCTGTTCTTCAACCTCTATCTTCATCCGGTTTATTAACTGGCTGATTATTTCATTAACTTGTCGATTATATTTGGACAATAACAAACGGTGAGCATTTGTAATGCTGAATGGTTTCACTGCTCCACATCTGAAAAGAATACACCGAACTTCCCACACAGCATGGAATCTACAAACCCAAGAACTACATATTTCTTGAAATTTTATCGTCAAACGGCAAAATACATTTATGTAGTTCCGAAATGCGACCTTAGGATGCCTCAGTTGAAATGTTTCAAAATATAAATCAACAATTGTTGGAGTGCAACAGCTGACAGGATACATGCCTTCCGCTCACGAGTTACGGCTTTTTACGTAGAGCAAGGCACTGTGAAGTGTGTGAAAAATATGTGATTGAAGCAGCTTCGTTTTGAGAAGCATGAACACAAACAGAAACCAAACTGCACAAATGTTGCAAACGGCACTTCCAACACCATCCGGGTATATCACGAGCTTCAGTAAGTTAATTTTAACTCCTTTAAACAGTGGTGCCTTTCCCAGTGGTCCAGTGAGGAGTTACCCTCCTCCCCAATATTACACCATTAAGCCTCACCCCCCCCCCCCAATTAAAAATTGGTCTCCCCTTTTTTCCGGCTTGGGGTGATGGTAAGGTTGCACCCCCCCCCCCCCCCCCGACACACACACAAACACACACTTTCGGCCATGTTATTTTCAAATGCTTTATTTCTACCTCGTCGTAACACCGGACGCTGCAGCAACAGCATCTACTGTTCTGTTTCGTTTTCAATCAATATTCAACCAGGCCTAAAATTATAAACTAAAACATAATTTTTTTTATTGTGTTTTTCTAGATTGATGTGTTGTGTTGACTGTTGACGAGTTATGTTGTGTTGAGTGACTGGTGATGTGTTGTTGATACATAATAAATGTATCGATATTTCCCCTCCCTCCCCCTAAAATGCCAGTGAGGAGTTGCTCTCTACTGCTTCCCCGGGGGGGGCCCCGGGCACCACTGCCTTTATAAAACGAGGCACGGCGTGGCTGTTTGCCGTGGTGTCATCGTGAGTTAGCCACTCACGAACGAGAATGGCGGATCTTTGGCCGTCTGAGTGGACTATCCCAGTCACGTGACAGGTGCGTCACGGCAAACAGTCGCGGCGTGTGGTTTAGACATGAATTATTAAACATCTGAGCAAAGAAAAACCGTCTCGGTCATCATCATCGTTTGCACGTCACCATATAGGGCAGTGGCACGACGTAGTATTATTGCGTATAACTCTATGGGGGAGCCAGTTACTGGGTTAGCTGCAAGGTGCACTGGTGGGAAAAAGGAAGGTCGTCTTACTGAAGCCAATGCTATTAGACTGAATTTCTTAAGCCTATAACGCACGATTTTTGTTGTTGGAGAAAACAACGTTCTTTTAAGCCTAAGAAAGCCGCTCTCAAAGCAATGTCTTGACTAGAAGTGCCATTTTTTCCGTTACATTTTAATCTAGTGCACCTTGTAGCTATGCCCACCAAATTATATCTCGTAGCCAAAATGACGTCACGTGACACTGCCTTACAATACCACGCCATCGCTTTACGTCCAAGCCACGTTCTATTCCCGTGCTCAGTTTAAATTTTACTAAATGTCAGTGTTAAATGGTCACAGAACGAACAAAGGAAAGCGTTTCACGCATCTTGGCAGCAATTCACCTTATAAAATGGCAGCGCCCTACCGAGACTCTGGCCTGCCAAGTAATATGAAGCATCGGTGATGGAATGACGTTGTCAGCCAACAAGTGGGACATTATTTTAAAAATCCCAATGACAGCAGTGGCTGCGTAAGACTTTATTTATTCTTCGGGTGTTGAAAGGATAGTTTCGATGCTAAAAATGGTTCATCATGTGTTATTTACAATGAAACAATGGTGGCGCCAGAGTAAACCCACGTCAAGGCTGCTTCGGCTGCAGCTATAGACTAAGTGCAGAATTAATCTTTCCCACGTGAGCCGTAGTTTTTCGCAAGAGATGGGGGATGGTTAACAAAAATTCATATTTGAAACAAAGTGTAAACAACTTCTAAAAACCTGCATATATTTTTCAACGCAATTTCGTCCTTTATCAGTATGCAAATTTTCAAAAGGAAACTTGAATGGAGCCATACACAACTGGCGTCGCACAAATTTTATCCTTTTTTCACCACCCCCCACTCCCATCATATTTTGTCATAACTTTTGTAAACCCCCGCCTAAAAAATTACGTCAGAAATGTTGAACCCCCTCCCCATTCCCCGGCTTTATTTCCGACGTAGGGAAAATTCTAAATCGAGTTGCGATTGAATTAGTCCGATTTTTCCCGGAAACATCTGATGAGCTTTTTTTTTAAGCTCTTCACCTCATTTAGCAGTATTTCTTTGTTTGCTATAAAAAAAAAAACTATGTTCCCTGACCGGACAGCATAACTCACAAGTGCACGCACGCAACAACCTGATTTAATTGTCAGCCAAATATCTTTTTTTGGCCTTGTTCTCAATTTAAAATCCCAAAATGGCGGAATAGAGTAACACTACAACAGTCAGCTCAATGCCGCCATCTTGGAATGGATGGCGGCATTCAGCTGACTGGTTTGTTTTTTTACCACCCCTCCCCATTTTGGCGTTTTAGAGTGTAACCAAGACAACGACGGGTCCGAGAAGCGTGTAAAATATGACACCGTATGATTTACGGGGGGGGGTAAACCATTTACAAATCAAAAAATCAGTAAATCACTGATAAATCAGTAAATCATCCTAAATCATGAAATTATTGTAAATCAATAAATCAGAAGTAAATCAGTAAATCACTGGTAAGTCAGTAAATCAAGGATAAATTAAGAATAAATCACTGTAAATCGTGTACATCAGGAAATTATTGTAAATCAGCAAATCAAATATAAATAGTAAATCATAGGTAAATCAGTAAATCAAGGGTAACACACTAGTCGAGCCTTTGCCGGACCCCTCAAACCAAGACCAAAATGAGATATTTGGCTGAAAATTGAATCAGGCTGTTGCATGCACTTGTGGGTTTTGCTGTCCAGTCACGGGGTGTATTTCTTTTACTGCTACTTCTACCCCACAAATCAAATTCAGCGCTTTGTTTGGTAAAAACGATATTAAGTGTGACGAGACAAATTTAATGACCCCCCCCTCCTCCACGTTGGTCCGATACTAACACTCCGTGAATCTCCCCCATTCCCACTCTTGTGTGGCGTCATTGTGTGGCGTACAGACCCCAAATGTTGCCCACTCAATCAGCGCAC
Source organism: Lithobius niger (assembly GCA_023313725.1). Classification (NCBI taxonomy): domain Eukaryota; kingdom Metazoa; phylum Arthropoda; class Chilopoda; order Lithobiomorpha; family Lithobiidae; genus Lithobius; species Lithobius niger. The sequence continues at coordinate 10,208 of JAHWFP010066310.1, forward strand.
CCCCCTTTAGTTGTTTTGCTTACCCCTGCACCTCTCCCTTACATTTCCAACAATTTTGTTTAGGCAGCAAAAAATAAATACCTTGGTTCTGGTAAGTATACAAACCATAAGTCTATGAGGCGGTTTTTTATTTTAATTCGTTAAAAATTTAATTTAATTTAATTTAACCTCTTAAAGGCTGATAATATGCACCGGCCAAAACTGGTAAAAGGGGCTGCCAAGTTCCGAATGGTTCGGCCCTTCAAAGGAGTGATATAACACACCAAAACATTCGCCAACTTAACTCGCACCGAATAATACTTTGGACGTTAACTGAAAACTTGAACATTGCTACCGAAAGTAGCAATGTTGTAGTTTTCATGTAACCTTCGAAGTATTAAGAGGTGCGATTAACTTGGCAAATGTTTTGGTGTGTTGATATCACTCATTTGAAGGGCTGAACCATTCGGAACTTGCTGGCCTCTTTTACCAGTTTTGGTTTATGATATAATTACAAATAACGGACAGAGTGCTGCGAACAAACAAACTTCCAAAAGAAAAACTAGCACTGAATGAGCGAGCGAAGCGACTGAAATTCAGTGCATATGCAACGAGCACAGGCAACGAACTTGGTTTGTCAAAGTATCACGATTTAGAAAACAAAAACGAGTTCGTTTGATGTTTAAGGTAAGGTTTAACTGATCCGAAGTCAAAACTGCAAAGTAACACAAATAAACTTTCTTGTAAGGTTTCGCATACCGCAGTGTTCCTGTACTGTTTAGTCCACGTGAAACCTTATTGCTGTATTCAACCATTAGACATGTAAATAAAATCAAACCATATCCCAACTTTCAAAGTTATTGTAAGAATAATATAGTGCATAATATAGGCTACATACTCGTCTACTTTCGGGCTACATTTTTCAGCATTATGCTAGTCCGGTCGTCTCCTTTCCGTTCACCTTATTGATATATATACCAGTTTTTAAGATTTCATATTCAAGACTTCAGGAATGGTATTTCATTTTTATTTTCAACGACGTTTCCACGTTTTCAAGGAGTCGCACGAACCCTGAAGTACTTAATCTGTAGTAAGCACACGAAAAGTATGGTTTTTACGATTTTTCAGCGATGTCGTTTAGTCAAGTAGAATGAACCACCAATCAGACCTATCGTGTTTTAAAGTAAAAACAGTAAAAACATGTGAATACAGCAGTAAGGTTTCACCTGGACTAAACAGTACAGGAACACTGCGGTATGCGAACCCTTACAGAAAAATTTATTTGTGTTATTTTTTTGCTGTTTTGACTTCGGAACTGACCATGAGATCAGTTAAACCTTACCTTAAACATCAAACGAACTCGTTTTTGTTTTCTAGTATGCTAAGAGTTTATACTCACCTTGTCAACTGGAATTTGAGGCTGATGTGAAAACAATAATAAACTGAAAACAGATTTTATAGTAACATGGAGCTCAACTAATTTGCATTTTTTTGTAGTACCGAATTTTCGTAGGGTTATTTTTTATTCGCGACCGAATTGTCGCACTATTTGTAATTTTGGGAGCGAATTGTCTGGGACCGTATTGTCATAGACTGTCTTGGACACTGCTATGTAGTCTTTGTAGCGCGTTCAGGTCTTTCATGGCCTTGGAGAGATGGCTCAGAAGGTAAGAGGATTTGAGTTGTGATCCGAAGATCGTGGGTTCGGCTCCCGCCCACGTCATATCAGAGAAATATAAATCCGAAATGAAGACTTAAAGGCACATTCCGCCTGCCTTATAACAGACACGCGCAGATCACCTCCGCACATGTTACCAACACCAAGGTCTACTAAAATAGTAGCTGAAATAGTAGCAGCGAGGAACGCAGCTACTATCTCAGTTGGCTTTGGGAATAGTATACGAAACAGCATCAAGTTAAAGATTGTGTCGTCACAAACCGGAAAGATTTTTCGTATTTTAACATTACAATTTATAATTTTTTAGGCTAGTATATTACAATTTTTCTTCGGTGATCTATTGGCATAATTAATTTTAAGTTTAACCGCATTAGTCTTTTAGATTTTTGATCTCATACTATAGCAAACGATTAAAATTAGTACATGCGCGCACACAGTTGAAACACTAAGGTTATTGTAGGCGCGTAAAGGATCATATACGTGCAGGATACAGTAAATATAGTTCCCGAATATTCAACAGAAAATCTCGTAGACGCCACATTTTAAAACTGATTTTTAGCAAGGGAAAGACTAACGGTGAGTAAATAGAGCTTTGGGGCCGTACTTGATGTGGAGGTTTGAGAAAAACGGCGCTGGGAGGTATGAACCTTTAAAAAAATTAGCTGATATTTCGTGTGTGATTTTCTCTATTGTATTTTTTTTTTACTCCTAAGTTTCGTTGTTGAATGTAATTACCTGCATGTAAAATGAACAAACAATGTCTCAACATTGAGCACACAATGACGTGAATTCGCTAGTAACGAGCATGTAGTGATAAAAAAATAAAAAGCAGATTTGTACTAAGTCTATTCCTAAACTAGGATATTCATCATGAATTCAGCGAGGTTGGTTTGATTTTTCATTTTACCTTTACATCAGATAATAATAAAGCCAAATATAGAAATGACCCAATTTTTCCTGAAACACACCGAGGGGGCTGCCTGCACGTCGTTTAGGCCTAAAAATAAATATGACTGACGTAAAAATACTTAAAATAATAGCGGTAAAGCGTATTTTTTGAATAACCAAAATTGCAGTAGCCATTCACACTCCAAAAATTTTTATTAGAAGCGACCCTAGTCGTGTAAAAGAGCCCGTTGTTTTCTTGCAGGTCGGAATTTGAGAGGGTTTACGGGAGAAGCATCTGCAGCATCCCGCTGAGTTGAGCGAAGACAATAAAAACTCGGGAGAAAAGAAGTTTAAAAGTAGAGAGAGAGACAGCAATTGTTTTAAGTTGGGCCTGTTTGGCCCCGTTTTTTAAAACCCACCACCACGAGGAGAAGGCTCTGGGTTTTTCTTCCTTACTTTTGTGTCCGTATTAGCACCATCTATCTCTATTTTTAAACCTGGACCAAAGAGTCGGTAGGTCGGAGGGCTGTTTGCTGATTGTTGTTGTCGTGGCAATGCTATTATGAAGCACGCAGGCACGAAAGTAAGACACGCGGGCCGTTCTGCCTTGCTAGTCGTTCACAATTCAGTCTCTACATCCGGGCGGCGAAGCTACCAACCCGAACCCGCCGCCGCTTGCCTTCCAGGGAAGCCCAACTCTTCCGCAGTGGCGGGGCTGCTAGGGGAAAAAACCACCGTTGACACCGGCGCAACGTGAACCGCTTTGTGAACTAAAAACACCGAGCAGGAGAATTTCTCCGCTGTGGATTAAGTGACTGTGTCTACAACGCCCCCACCTCAAGACAAGACCGTCGCACAATGACGTGACGTCACTAAATGGTGCTTCTTCGCCTTGATGTCGGCTTCTCCTGCATGATCGATCGGTAATCCATTATTGGTGGGTTGGTGGTGGTGCAAGACATCTACTAAATCGTGTTCAGACATACTCTGGCTTCTCTCGTGAAGCCAAAAAGGTGTGTGTGTGCGTTTATGTGCGTGTTCTCTTGTTTCGCGAGTTCAGCGAAAAACAAAAAAAAAAGGGAAAAAAAATGCTGCCAGAGCATCGATCACACTACAGAACATCACGTTTAGCAGGATTGACACTTGAACGCAAAAGTCGTTAGCGTTTTAGCATTTTGTAAATATTTCCTATTTTTACGCAGAGAGCCGTTTTAGAATCCACGTGATACTTTCCAACCCGTCAATTCATCAAATTGTCACCTTCACCATTCGTTGTTGTCCGTTCGTTGGTGACCCTACAGTGGCAACGGCGCGCGCATGCCTATTGTTGTCATTCGTAACACCCCATTTCGACTTTCAACCCAAAAATACGACGACGCGTTCGTTAATTTATTCCGTGTGCTCCGGCCCTCAGTTTTCACTTCGTTCCAATTTCTCGCTCCATTCCAAAAAACAAAACGACTCTAATCTTAATGATATCTTCGTCGCGGAGTTGAGTTACAACAATGACGTCAATCCAAAGGTTAGGCACCACGTGACTGGACCAACCTTGGCCAAAGTCCCTTAAATAAAAATGCCAGACCTCTTTTCTTTTTTTTTTCAAACTCAACTTGAGATATAGTGAGTCAATCGGCCAACAGAGGCGCTGAATTCGGAAACCTGTGGCTGCGAATGTACATTTGTACAAGTTGCTTTACTTGGCTCCGGTTAGCTGGAAGGCCGGCCCGGCAAATGCCGGTGGAACGTTCGAATGTGAATGAAGTTTCGATTTGTGCACCCCTTGCCAAGAAGTAGGACACACCAATTTCAGCCCAAGACAATAGCAGGGACAGTGTCTCCTTTTCACGTCACGTTTACGAAGCGTATACCATTTTACTGATTTTCCTGTGGTACTAATTCTGGCGAGTTAAACAATCCAGAACGTAAACCTTGCAATGGAACACGCATTACGCTGGGGTACTGAGCAGCACTTAATTGGGAAAACACGTGGCCAAACCCGCACAAGTCGCTGCAACAAGCAACACTATGGATAGCTCTTCGAACAGTGAAAATTAAACCACCGAGTATTAACTTATAGTGCAAACAACAAAAGGACAGTGATATATTTTGTAATGCACAATCGAAGTGTATAAAACGAAACGTTGAAACTTCACGCAGTAGGGCCTAACCCTTTTAGAAATTTCCGAAGACTGAAAACTTGGGACTGTGTACGTCTACATTGCGTATTGTATTGCAGCACACTACAGCATTTCTTACGGAAAGAGTTGTGAAAAGTGGACAGCGGACCTATAAATAAACAAACACTATGCGGAACCGTGTGACTTTAGACTGCTTACGGAGCTTTGCAAGCACATGAATAGAGAAAATAGTGGTGAATATTGATGAATAGTCTTCAACACTGTGCTAAATATGGGTAGGACGCACTGCAGTGAATGCCAAACAGTGACAGTGATAGTGCTTGGATTGATTTTACAGTGAGAGGGTTAAAGTGAGTTTCGTCATTGTTTGAGGGTCCCGAGGGCCGTTATTATCACTTAAAATGTTGGACGTGTTTCATGGATTCAAAAACATTATCAAAATCACCCGTCTCCATACAGATGGCAGTGTCTTCCGTCTACATTACCAAGCGACCGTAGTGATCCTGATCGCATTTAGTATCGTCATCACAACGCGTCAGTATGTAGGCAATCCCATCGAGTGTAATCACAGCAAAGACGTCACCGAAGCAGTCATCAATACATTCTGCTGGATTTCATCAACGCACACAGTGGTCACTGCGTACGACCCGGATGACATCGGGGTCGACAACAAGTACCCGTACCCGGGTGTAGGCCACACCAGAATCGAGAAAGACCGGAAATACCACAAGTACTACCAGTGGGTTTGTTTCATGTTGTTCTTCCAAGCAATTCTCTTCTACATTCCGCGATGGTTATGGAAGAACTGGGAAGGAGGTAAAATCCAAGCCCTCATGATGGATTTGCACATTAGCATCAGCACAGATGCGGAGAAAAGGGCAAAAAGGAAGATACTGTTGGATTACCTATGGTGTAACTTGCGCAACCACAACTGGTGGGCTTGTCGCTACTTCTTCTGTGAGCTCCTGTGCTTCGTCAATGTCGTGGGACAGATCTTCCTCATGGACGTCTTTTTAGATGGAGAATTCCTGACTTATGGGGTCCAGGTCTTAGAGTTTATGGAGACGGACCAAGCGGACCGAGTTGACCCGATGGTGTACGTCTTCCCGCGAGTCACCAAGTGTCATTTTCACAAGATAGGTAGTAGTGGGACGATTGAGAAACACGACGCCATGTGCATATTGCCCCTGAATGTCGTCAATGAAAAATTCTATATATTTCTTTGGTTTTGGTTCATAATCCTTGCAGGATTGACGGGATTATTGCTTCTGTACCGTCTCCTCATCATAAGCGTGCCGCGTGTTCGCGTCATGCTGCTACAGGTTCGATTCGGTCTCATACCGAAGGACCAATTGGAAAAACTGGTGGCCAAGAGCCAGATTGGCGATTGGTTACTCTTCTACATGCTTGGCCAGAACGTGGACATGCTCATCTTCAAGGACGTGATTGGTGAACTGACTGGCTGTGTGGAAAAGGACTCTTTGGAACCACATGTGTGGCCGTATGGCTACGGACACTCGCTGTACGTTGATTATAGGGCTACTTGTTAACAGTTCTTTATTTATAAAAATTTGAATGTAGTGTAGCACATTATTATACTTTTAAGTTAAAGGTAGGTTGTTATTATTCGTTCGTATTCTGTTGAAAAGGGGTTCATGATTGAAACGAGGAGTGAATATATTTTTGCAGTAAAAAAAAACATTGAAAGTATGAGTTAATTTCGAACTTAATCCGGAAGCGCAAGCAGCAGTGAGAATAATTCAGAATTGTCTGTCTCAGTGGACCTTAGTTTAAAGATTAAATAAGAAGAGTCAGACTACACTGATGGGTATTATATCATGAGTAAATAAGTAGAGATGCAAACTTATTTCTGTTGGGTTTTGGACTTAAATGTCAGACTACCTTCAGCGGGAATTGAACCCTCGACCAAAGGCCGAAGCCCTACCACTAACCATACTGACCTGGTCTCAAAGGTCGAGGCTTCAATTCCCGCTCGATTAAACCTCGTAGAGGCTTGGTGCTTAAGATTTATTGTGGCCCTATCCCTCCCCTCCCCCCACGTCCCTCACAAAAAAGGGAGGTTTTCTTTTTTTGAATAATAACCTTTTTTTCAAAAAACAGTAAATGTACAAATTTGTTTTTATTCAAAGCAGTACCTTATTTTATTTATTTTTCCGTGACCGTGAGGCACCCTTGAGGCCATTTTCATTCTGTGGCCCGGTACTTCAGCACCCCCCCCCCTTAATCCGCTCAGGCAGTTTGACATTTAAGACCAAAAGGCAGCTGAAATAGGTTTTCAAATGCACAGTTCCGGTCAAAAAAAAAAACGCCTTCGTTATACGAAAGAAGTTGCAGGATTAATCTATGCGACTGATTGGACATGTATACTCTGAACGAAAATGTTGAAAATCTCGAAAACTTCTGGACAGAACTGAATGAAACCAAAACTGGATTGCTTATTATTATGATATCGGCTATATTTCTATACGTATTACATGTAATAGTAAGAAGCCAAATATAATTGGCTAAGCGAGCACAAGTTGATATCTAATAATAAATCTCATAAACTATTGGATAGAATTGAATAAAACAAAAACTGGATTAATTGTTACGATGTATGCTATATTTCTATATATACGTATGACATGCAATATTAAGCAGCAAAATATAATATGTAATTCAGTCTTGTTTCATGAAGATCCTTCCACTAGTTTTCGAGATATCATCAGATATCATTAAGCTTTTCTCGCTCAGCCAGTTAACGTAGTATTTAATCCACCCAAAACAAAAAACGGTATAAGAGCAGCCGCCAAGTTTCCAAAAAGGGTCGGCCTTTCAAAGTAGTGATATCATTCAACCAGGGAAAGGCCGCCAAGGTTAATCCTATTAGCCAAGTTAATCGCACCTACTAATAGTTCGAAAGTTAAATGAAAACTAGAATAATGCTACTAGCGGTAACAATCTTCAGGTTTTCATTTAACGTCCAAAGTATTATTCCGTGCGATTAACTTGGCTAATAGGATTAACCTTGGCGGCCTTTCCCTGGTTGAATGATATCACTACTTTGAAAGGCTGACCCTTTTTGGAAATTTGGCGGCTGCTCTTATACCAGTTTTGGTTTTGGGTGGATATCACAACTTTCGTAGGCCTGTGAATACAAAGAATTCCACTGTCTAATAGTCACCTCTACCTTTTTTGTCTGGAGTGTCTATACATTTTCTAATTCATAATTTTTACGTTTGCCATTGCCCAATTAGCCGTTACACCAGCCAAATGGACACGGTTTCACATGTTTCACATGCTTAAGTTTATTTAACCCGATTTTTGAGCGCACTGGCTAACGCTCACTCAATCAGCGCATCCCTAGATATCATTAAACTTTTTTCGCTCAGCCAGTTAACGTAGTATTTAATTTCAGACTTTGTTCCATGAAAACCCGTCTAGTAGTCGTCGAGATACTAGAATTTCTCGGTGGTTGTCATTACGACCCTCGATATAACGATAAAGGGCGGTTTTTTTTTTTACCGGAACTATGCTTATTTACTAGTAATCCAGACGATTTGGCTTTCGTTCTGTTTATTTCATGAGTGTATAGTTTGTTTGCAAAAGTTTAGATCTCTGCACCTCCTATATTGACACGTTAGGGACAGAGATTTTAGTTCACAGATCACGTCTGGAGGGCGCCACCCGTTCTAAATGCGAACAGGGCTGCCACTAAGTGAAAAAATGTGAAAAAGTATGCAAATTTGAGCTCTCCAGTGAAAGTGTGAAAAAAAACCGAAAAACTGACCAAATTAGTGAAAAATGTGAAATTTTGGAATTTTTGATAAATTTTTGATAAATTTTGATGCTCAAAATTTTTCTTTGCTCAAAACAAGATTTGACCAAAATGGAAAGAGCCAAAAAAGACGTTTTGAAAGAAGTAGCAAAAAAAAAAAAAAAGAAACCAGTAACATCTGCTTCTATTTCGAAGAAATCTGCTAATAGAAAGTGAAGGTTGTTTGGAAAGAAGAGAAGTAGCTACACCAGTTAAGGAATTGGTTGGCAACAATTCTGAACTGTCTAGCATAAGGCCTATAACTATTTTCTGCATTGTACTTTATTCGTGCTGGGTATTGCAACATTAAAGAAATTATTGTTCAGAATTATGGCCAAGCTATTCCTAAAACCTGCGTCAGTGGATTGAAGGGCAGTGCATTACGTACATTTTTTTTTTATTGGGGGTGAGGGGGTGGGGGGGGGGGAGGCATAGCTAATGAGTCGATGGCTACCCCTGTTTTGAATTGTTTGAAGTGCAGGGCAAAAAACGTGTGCAAAATTCGGGAAGAAAAATGTGGTAAAAAAGATATGAAAAATGTGAAAAAGTCGAAAATTTTTGTACGAAATAGTATGAAAAAAAATGCAGACGCTTAAAGTGAAAAAATGTGAAAAACTTACGGCATATCTCCCCCCCCCCCTCGGCCCGGCGCCATCCCTGCGCGAACGTTGAAATTTGAAATTTGAAGTTTAAATTTTGCTGGTCGCTGAGAGATTTTTAGGATTGCAGGCGTCCAATCAGACGAAAGGTCAGTGCGAGTGGACAAACGGAAACACGACATACACCAACAAAAAAAAAAAGAATTCAGTGATCCCCCTCCAGTAGGATGTAAATACAGTACCGTAGTAAGTAGAGGTAACAAGAAGGGGACCCGAGGCACGATTTTAAACTGAGGCCAACTTCGGCACATCGGGGAAAATATTGTAAACTGAGAGCCGCTCCCTCCGAAGTACCGAAACAAAATTTTAGGCTGAGCACCATGACACATGGAGGAAAACTTGCTTCGCTACGCCTACAATCTATATGATCGTAATATTTGTTTGCTTCATTACTTACACAGACAATTCTAATGAAAGACGCACCAACAAACAAAAGAATTCAGATTCCCACTACGGATTTCAACAGAATAAAGATTATCGTGATTCCCACTGCTGACACGTACACACACATGCATGTGATTTCCCGTTAGCAGTCGCCCAAGCTTTCATTAGATTTACTTATGTCCAGGGTTAAGAGACATAGAGGCTTAGATCCCGTTTGCAGTAGTGGCGCCAGCCAATTCCAGATAAGGGGACAATGATTCCCCGACAGGGGGGGGGGGGGGGCAAAAAAAACGGAACATTTTTTTGTTTATATTTGTACTACTTTAGCAGGGGCCCGGAGAAACCAGCTAGGGCGTGTGGGGGAACGCTGTAAGCTCCCCCAGCGGGGTCCGGAGCAGAGCCCCGGAAGCTGAAGCATATTACACTATTTGAAGGCCTATTTTCGACTTTCCGAGACACGTTTGCACCACATCGTTAAGCAAATCTCGGATGTTTTTCGTAAACATTCTTTAGCATGAGCGGTCGTAAAAACCTAATTGTGACCAAAATTCTGTTTTTTTTTACGCATTTTATTTACAAATTAAATTTACTGATGAATTAATTTTTTTTTAATATTATTAAATTAACGTTAACTAACACTGAATTTAGGTTTGAAAAATATTTAACCATAGCAAGAACACACAGTTGGCCGTCATTCGTGTTGTGCGTTGGGCTTTTAAAATCGGGCTTCTCCTTTTAGAAATAACTGGTAAGACATTGGCATCCCAAACGTGTCTCATAACTAAGATGCCTGTCAAACCATGAAGTTGATGGTCTAACGCATCATATCAATTTTCAGTTTAGCCACTTACTGTACACTATTTTCGCTCAGTTCATTGGTATCACGAATTCAAATGACGAAAACTTAACTGGAATCCTTAACAACTTTTGTTTTGTACATATTTAGTTAACGTTTCTGCGTTAACTACGAAAGCTCTTAAATATGGAGGTGATAAGGACTACTGAAGCAAATCGGCAAACTCTATTTTGAGCTTTTCCTCCCCAAATTTTTACGAATTTTAAGTCGTCGTGTGGACTCAGTCTTCCGGCTGTTCCCCGACGACAATCTCGGTTACTCCCCGACAGGGGGGCAAGGCTTCCCCGACGCCCTGCTTCCCCTGTGGCTCCACCACTGCCCGTTTGCAGGAAAATATTGTGACTGGGAAAACATGACGTCATCAGTACTATGCCTCTTTGTTGAAAAGAGACTTCGAATCATTACTTTTACAGACAATACCGTTTGACAGCCACACAAACAAACGAAAGAATTAAGTTATCGAGATTCCAACTAAATAGAATTAGCAGTGGTAATCTCTGAAATCTTACGATACACACGCACAAACAAACGAACAAACAAATATTACGATCATTGTGATATAGATTGTCTGTATAAGTAATGATCCGAACTGTCTTTTCAACAGAGATTCACAGTACTGATGACGTCATGTTTTCCAGTCACAATATTTTCCTGCAGACGGGATCTAGGCCTCTTATGTGTCCCTTAACCTTGGAACCAATTAAATCTAATGAAAGCGTGGACGACTGTTAACGGGAAATTACAGTTTTTTTCATGTAAACGGGAAATCACCACAATGCTATAAAAAAACCGGCCATATACGGGGTGCTGCCCTAGTTTTTATTATTATTATTTTTTAAATGTTTTATAGCAGTAAGATTTCGGTAGTAAACAATGAGCCTCAATAGCCATTTTCCAAATTCATCAACTTCGAGAAGTTCGGCTTTACTTTTTCTCTGAATGAAGCGCGGTGAGGCCTCCTTCCACTTGAGGCATGAACAATTAATTTTGTCTTCCGTACGGTACCACTTTTCACCCAATTTCACGATTATTTATTTATTTTTTTTATTTCTAAGGACGGTAGCCATTGCTGGCCTTCTGCCCTATACTGTACAATCACGATCTCAGTCCCCCTTTAACAATAGAAAACAACATTGCAACAATGGTTTAGGGCTGAGATGCAAAAGGGGGGGGGGGGGGGGGGATATACAGTATAAAACACAAGGCCAGCAATGGCTCCTGGGTAGC
>JAHWFP010066310.1:21933-44721 GCA_023313725.1 Lithobius niger
GGGGGGGGGGGTGATATCGGATATCACGCCTGCTCTTGGATATCACGCCTGGATATCACGCCTGCTTATGAATTAAAGAACACCATGCTTGCTCCAGATGTTAAAAAGGACGTTACAGCCTCGATTAAAATTAAGAACAGCACCGCAAACAGCTAGTTTTGCTTAAGCAGAAAAAAAATGCTTTTGTTTTATTTATTTAATTTTTCTTGTAGCGCGAAAACGTTATGATACTGAAACTGTGAAGATTATTTACGATTTAAAATTACAAACGACGTCACAGCCTTGATTAAAATTTAGAACAGATCCTGTTTTCCTCGTCAGTCTGAACAGTCCAAACTTTTGTTGGTGGGTAGCTCGCACCCTACCCGACTCCCGTTGCCCGCTCCTACGCCCTTCCTCTTCCACCCCCCGCCACTCCACAAAAATCGTGACAAAGCCTAATGCTAGCCATTCTGACACAAACGTCTGTCATGGTTTTCATTATTTTTAATTTGTTTATTAAATGTGGAGTTTTTCAACTTGAATTAAACCTAAGCCAAAATTATGTATTACACATTGAGTATACGTTTATTTATCACTAATCGAGCCCACTTGGCTGTCCGTCCTATAATTACATGTTTATGGTCTTACCGCATAACTGTTCCAGATTCCGAAAGCATCCACCATCGCACAAACTTTCAAATTATCAGTTAGACGATTGATTGATTGATTGATATTTTATTGAGCCGATAAGGCCTCCAAGCCATTCGCTCACAAACTTACAAATAAACTAAAAACTACTTACAGACTAATACAAACAAACAGACCGGCTGACTCCATGAAACCCAAGAAGCCGGCTAACTCTAGGTACCCCTGGGAACACGAGGGGGGGGGGACGGACCCAAGCGTGAGTAATTCTATTACAACACAAACCGTCCCGTAGCCCGGCAGAACCCTAATACCCGGCCCAGGGACCCCCTACCTGTGGGGCCATGCGGTGCAACCCCCAGAACTCCTTGCAAAGGGTCCCCTTCCCCGTCGACCACAAAACGACGCTGGAAAGCCCAGCGCGGACAGTCTAAAAGAAAGTGCCGGACAGTTTCCGGTCCACCACCACACTCACACATAGGTGTCCGGACCCAACCAAGGTGGGCGAGGTGAGCCCGGAGAAGAGCATGCCCAGTACGAAGGCGTGACACCATACCCGCATCTCGACGTGAGAGAGCGTTCAAGCAATGCGGCGCAGACGTAGAGGGATGAACAGAGAAGAGCTGTCTCCCCGTCGTGCTGACAGCCCAGGCAGCTTCCCACTCGTCTCGAATAACCCTAGCAACCGCCGGACACAAATCCCGAGGGCCCACAACATACGACAGCTCGTTAGACTCTCCACAGGATCCCTGGCGGGCCAAACTGTCAGCCAACTCGTTGCCAAACACCCCTGCGTGACCCTTCACCCAACCAATAGACACACGCACACCCCTGAGCCATAAAGTAAACACTTTCCATCCTACCTCCAGCGCAATCGGGTGTGAGCACTGCACCGAGCGGAAACAACTCGCCAAGAACCCTAGTCCCGCAAGCGAGTCCGTCCACACACAAAACTCCGGAAAATGCTGGTCCGCCCCAATATCAATGGCCACCGAAATCGCTACTAATTCCCCCACAAAGGCCGATGGGAGAACGCGCAGCGTAAACCCGTACTCCAGCCGAAGCTCAGGGATACACACACCCACACCCCCGCTCCCTGGAGGCAGATAAGACGCATCACAGAAAACTTGGGCACATGAGTCCGGCAGGCGAGCTGGGACCCTTGGGTCCAACACAGCCAACGCCGCCGTGCCACACCACACCCACGGAGCCGGAGGATGAACAAACATTGGCGAGGGAAGGGCACCTAAGCCCACTTGCCTCACAAGGGAAGCACCCATCCCTGGGGCACCGAGCAACTCCCTGGCCCCCTGTGCCAACAGCCCATAGTCTACAATGATACGGCCAAGGGGGTCCAACCGGCCCCTTGCAATGGCACGCTGACAAAGTCGCACCAGCAATTCCTTAGCACGAAACAAAATTGGTGTCTCTCCCGCCTCAATATGGAGAGCATAAACCGGCGTCGAAGGCAGGCAGCCAGTGACCACACGGAGACCATCGTTCAACGCCACCTGCAACCCTTCCATGGCCTGTCGCGATGACACCAGTAGTGGAGCATGAAAATCTACACAAGACCGTAAATAAACCCTATAGAGGTTAACAAGCGTGCTGCGCTTCGCAACAGACCTGTTGCCAGCAAGTGACTTGAGCACACTCAGCCTAGTCGCCACATTCCTACGAACAGCAGCCACGTCATGCACCCACGTCAGGCGTGGATCCAGCCAAAAACCCAGGTACCGGACCTTCTCGGAGGACCGGACCAGAGCCCCATTTACCCGAAGAGCTGCCTCAACAGCCTGCCCCCGCCTGAAAACCATAAGTTCGGTCTTGGCTCCAGCCAATTGCAAACCCCTGGCAGCAAGAGACTTAGAACCCCGATCAATGGCAGCCTCCAGGGCTGCTAGAACCATTGGCAGATCCTTGCCAGTCAACCAGACCGCTACGTCATCGGCGTACGCCACCACGTTAATATCCTGACTCAGCTCCACGAGGACAGAGTTAATAACAATGGCAAAGAGGACAGGGCTGAGGCAGCTGCCCTGCGGCAGGCCCCGATCAGTGTGTCTCACCCCCGACCAACAGGACCCTACCCTTGTAGCAAAAGCCCGTTGCCCAAGCAGCGCGAGGACCGCTGCCGACAACTTGCCACTGACCCCCAACACAGAAAGCTCATGCCCCACCCACAGCACATCCACCATATCATATGCTGCCCTGATGTCTAGAAACACGACCACGGCAAAGCAATCATTCAGCCATGCTTCGCGTATCCCAGACTCCAGGAACAACATAGCATCCTGCGCACCCCGATGCTTGCGAAAACCAAACTGGGCATTGTACAAGCGCCCAGAACCCTCCACCTCCCACACTAACCTGTTCACCAGCATCCTCTCATACACTTTACGAACGCAGGACAGAAGGGCGATCGGACGATAGCTGGTAACAGCCGACCGGACCTTACCCCTGCCCAGCACCGGGGTCAGGATCGAAAACAACCATGACCGTGGGAGTGGACCCCCATCGAACCGGCTCTGGAAGTACCCAAGCAACTCACTGCTGCCCTCATCCCCCAGTGCCCGGAGATCCTCATACGAGATCCCGTCTATGCCCGTTGCCCTGCCGACCCGGCAAGCTGCTAGTGCAGCAGAGAGCTCCACTCTAGTAAGTGCAGAGTCCGTACCATCCATCCTGCCCACGGCACATCCACCCGGTGGGGGAAGCCCCTTGGGGGAGTCAAACACAGTGGCGAAGTTCTCATTAAAGGCCTCGGCCATTCTAGGACCGCGCAGGACATCACCCCCACCAAACACCCAGGCCAAAGCTGGACGGGCATCCTGTGGTCTCACCATTGCCCAGACCTTAGAAATTGGCAGGCCCTCAGAAACCCTAGCACAGAGCCTGGCCCCAAACCGAGCTTTCTCCTTTCGGAGGATGAACCTCGTTTCCTGTGCGATACCCACAAATTCAAACCACCTGACATCACTGTGACACCGCTGAAACCTCTGCCACGCCCGACGCCTGTCCCTAACCGCCAGGACGCAGGCATGAGTCCACCAGACAGCATTTCGTCTGCCAGACACCCTACCCAAACCCCCTCCTCCCCCTCTACCCCTCCCTCTAACCCACTTCCTCACCCAGGGCCCAAAATCACCAGAGTCAATCACAGGACAGGCTGCCCGAGTGTGGCTGTCAAGAACCCTCCTTCCCCCTGTACCCCAAGAAAGCGCAACAGGAAAGTGATCGCTCCCCCGCAAATCAGTTGAAACCTCAAACCCAACCTTTGTGGCCAGACTACTAGTGCAGAAAAATAAGTCAAGCACCGACTCCTGAATTGTTCCCCTATACCTTCGGATGAAGGTCGGCGACCCATCCTGAATCACAGTCAAGCCCAGCCGATCCAAACTACCAGCCAAGGTGCGACCCCTAGTACTACAATTAGCGCTTCCCCACAACCAGTGGTGTGCATTGAAATCCCCCCCTACAACAACTGGGGCAATTAAAGACGACACCCATCCTTCCCATTCATCCCTAACCACAGTCTCCGTCACATGTACAACGCCCACCGTAACCCACTTCCCCCCAATCCAAATCCGAACAACACATGCATCAACCCCACGACAGTAGGGAAGGGGTGGATGGGCGCAAATTGGGACCTGGTCACGGGAATACACCCTAATTCCCGAACGACCAACACCTGCAACGCCAACAAACCCATTCAAATACGGAACGACCCCCGGCGCGAGCTTTGATTCTACCAGGCCCAAAACATCAACCTTTGAGCTTAACGTCTCCACATCCTCCCACTTGTTTGTCACCCCCCTCGCATTCCATACACACAGGGTGAAAACAACAAGTCAGACTCTACAACACTACGGCGACACCGGAACCTCCAGAAGCTCTTTGTCACCTTCTGTGCCACCAGAACTAACACTAGTAACCACTTCCATGCTATCGCACAACTCTCCATCACTGCATGGCACCCCACACGAACCACTAGCCAAAATACCACTGCCCGACGTATCGAGCGTATGTTTTAGCACCTCACATTCAACTGCAGATGCCCAACTAACACTTGCGCCAACACTTGCATTTAAATCCACACTCACACTAGAAATTACACTACCATTAGCACAGCTTTCGTCCACAGTGTGGGATGCATACAAAACAGCGCCCGAAACACTCTCCCCAAAACCAGGCACTTTGTACTCTGCACCAACTGTGCGACTTAGATTTGCAGTAACACCTGCAGCACTACTCGCGTTATGACATTCGTCAACAGTTGCATTCGCACTGGCACTTGGATGGCATTCCTCCACATTTAGGGTAAAACCCAAAACTGCACCCAAGTTTTCCCTAGCTTCACCCCCACATTCACATTCTTGAACACCAATCAGGGCACCACCACTGGCCTGAACACCATTCTCCACACCCAACCGTGGGTCCACTTGTGTAGAATGCCCACTGTCTGCTAACTCTGCAACAAGTTGATCACAAACCCTGCCACCGTCACAGACGTCATCCATAGGCCGACCACTCGACGACTCGTTGTCTTCTAGCACCAAGAAGCGATTCTGGTCCACGGCCACCACTTTGTTTTGAGGTGGCGACGCTGCAAGCGCCGACCGTGAGACAGATGCTTTGCGCCTGCGAGACCGACGCTGAACCACCCATTCCGGAGAGGACGGCAAGGCAGAGGGGCCCTCCGTGGAAGGACCATCAGCCCCAGGCACACACACAACTGTCGCTGGCACATCTTTCCTTGGAGGAGCCAAATGAACACAAGGGGAGTCTCGAGGTACCAGGCCCCTACACCCCCTACAGTAAACCATGCCGCACGTACGTCTCACGTGACCTCTCTGGTGACACTTGAGGCACTTGGGAGGTCTGTCAGCGATTGCTAGGAGAGCCGCAATCCCGAGGACTCCAACGACATCTGGCACATCATCAACCACCGTCATATCCCCGAGTTTCAACACGCCACTACGCACCCCTGTGCGACAGTGCCGAAGTCCCTCAAGTGAGTAGAGCTCATGAGTCAAACCCACAACCTCCCCATACTGTGACAGAGCCCTCACAATAGCCACATCTGGCACATCCAAGGGGAGCCAGTGAATCTTAAAACGAAGGGCTCGTTCTTGAAGGTCATAGATCGCTGCCCGATGACCGCCTAACTGGACATTACCTGCTTTCAGAACCTGACGCTTTGCTTCGCTGTCTACAAACTGCACTTGTATAGCATTGTTTGCCCGGAGCCACCCAATACCACTAACACGGCGCAAATCAACGAGTGGGGCCAGGGCATCTCGAACATGATGGATGAAGTATGGAATTCCTGCTTGCTCCGCCAGAAACACCACTGACAGTTCCATTGCCACATTGGATAAACTACCCTTGTACAATTTCCGTAACCAGGCCAAATCCCGGGGTATCTCCTGCTCCACACTGTACGAACCCCCTAACATTTCACCTGAGTCCTCTACATTATGACGACCCTGTTGCACCACTGCCTCCACATACGACGATTTTGAACCACGATGGTACACACCATCCACTACAACTCCAGCAGGGACATTGCTTATATTGTTGCCAATATCCATATTGTTGTCGTTGAGTCCTTGTGCATTGTCCACCTCGCCATTGTTACCAGTTCCCGGCACTAAGCCCAAAACCTGACTATCATCACCGACCCTAGCCACAACACCATACAGATTCAAATCAGTTTCGTCCAAACCAAGTCCTTCCGCACGCTTCCACACTTCACGGTACTTCTCCACCGACACAACGCCACGAAAAACCTCATCGTTCGTCAAAAGTCCAGATTCCTTCATCGCCAGCAGCGCTTGCCTAACTGGCCGCGCCATGTTATTGTCAACAATACAACAACAACAAGATAAGACAACAATAAGATAAGACTTTCGCAGTTTATCCGAGTGGCGAAGCCACGAGGGCAATAAAGCAAAAGTCTTACCGCATTGTTGCCGAAAGCCATCGTCTAACACATTTATACAACGACGAGTTGAATCTTTAGTTGTTGCAATAAAGCGACAGTGTTAACACATTGTTTCCGAACCAGCGTTGAACAAATTTGTACAACAACGATTTCAATTGTTAGTAACCGAGCTATTGTAGTGATAGTATAAAGAGCCATCGTTGGCGGGTATGTTCTTTTTTCCAACTTCGTTTTTAAAACTCAATAACTGCAATAAATGCCTTATTTGTTTATTTTAATCAATTTTTACTTTTTCCTTCGGATCATTCATCAGCTGCAATAAATGTATTATTTTGGAAACATTGATACGTAAACATTGATTTACTTACGTAAGTAAGAACCTGCACGCCTTCGTTTTCTAATGCCTAGAATTCTTTTTTCTTATTTAAAAAACTAACAGCTGTTAATTTAAGTATCACATAGTTTAATAGCCCTTTAGGAACGATTTGAGATACGTAAACATGGACAGTGATTGTATTTTACTATTTAAGTAAGAACCAAAGACCTTCGTTTTCTTACTTACGTAAGTAAGAAACCCACGCCTATCCGTGGGTCTTACTATACCACACGCCATGGCTGTTTGCTGTGACGTGCATATCACGTGACTGGGCTAGTCCAATCAGACGGCCAAACAACCGCTGTTCTCGTTCGTCATTGGCCAACTCATGGTGACGTCACGGCAACAGCCATTGCGTGTGGTTTAGTGGTAATATAACAGTTTCATTGTTGTAGCATTGTGTCTTCATGATATAAATCCACTGTAGCAACAATGGTCCAACAATGAAAGCGTTGTACAATACCCAGTTAGCCAACAATGGTTCTCTGAATTTATTTCTGTATTGTTACTCGATTCCGACGTTCCCCATCACCGTTCATACCGCAGAAACTCAACGCCGAATAGCCCCTTCAAACAACTTCTAAAAATTTTTTTTAAAGAAAAGTAGTCAGAAGGGGTTGTTCGTCGTTGAGTTTCCGGGTATGAACGGTGATGGGGAACGTCGGAATCAGAACCTTTCAGTAAGGAGGGAGTAACAATGCTGCCAACAATGACATCTTTGTCGCATTGTCGACCTTTCTGACCAAAAGAACGTCAGCACGATTCATTCTTTGTTGTGTGCGTGCTGTACTATTGTTGTCGGACTGAGATCGCGAAATTGGGTGATCTAGACAAACGCTAGTCTGTCGCGGCAAGTTAGGCAACAAACATCACAGCAAACATCACATCAATTCAATTGTCGAGGTTGTAACCCATTGTAGCGCGACGCCATAGCGTCTAGTGTCTTATATCCTGAAGCAGAGGTGGGCACATTTCAGGTACTTGGATAAAAATAATAATGCGGTACAAAAGCTTAAATTGTGTTGAAATCGAGAGCAATGACCCACCTGACAAAAATTAACTCGCGTAGGAATGCCAGCTAAGCTGCTTTCAATGCAAAGTCTGACCCTCAATAACGTTGCAAATGTGTAACTACTAGTTACTACCTAGCTAGCTAGCTAGTCCGATCATGTTAAATCCCATAGGGTGATTATAATAGATAAATAAACAAATATTTGTTGCAAAGCAACAGGTCTGGCAAAGATCGGCTATGCGATCACTGAAAGTCAGCCTAAAAGTGGGACGTGGAGGATGCTAACAATAGAAAGTAAATGGCACAAAAGTTTAAAAAATGGGGTGTAAAGGGGCGGGGAGAACTGACCAAGCTAAAGATATACAAAGATAAAACTACAATAAAATATTAAAAAAAAAAAAACAAAAAAAAAAAACGTCAATACAGGACAGAAGGCCGTTGTCACACAAGATCAAATAGAATTACAAAAAAATAGCAAAGATTAAAACGGGCCAAGAATTAAGTAACCGTCGATTATTCATCAATTAGTCATCGATACCGAGATAACGGGAAGGCTTCCAGCTATGAAATTGGACGAATGGCTGCAGTACAATACGAACTGCGTACCTTTTATGGTTTGGAGCTTGGGGGTGTAACGGGGATGGCGTGGGAGGGCGCGTAAAATATTGTATACAAAAATATATTATAACCATTGCTAGTATTGTCGGCATCGTCTCTCATTGGACGACCAAAGTTCGGACAATGGCAACGTGTATAATGACGTGCGTGCCTACACGCACACTAGTGTATCACGATAAATCTAAACAACGTAGCCAAAGAAATTGTATTCACGTCCAATTCACGAAAAATAAACCAACTGTAAAAACAAAGCAAAATAAACAAAGCCAAAAACTGGTAAAGAGGCCACCAAGTTGAGAGTGGTTCGGCCTTTCAAAGGAGTGATATCAACACACCAAAACTACCTAAATAAAACAAATTACAACAAATTAAAACCAAACCAGAAACCTATAAAGAGGTGACTAAGTTGAGAATGGTTCTGCCTCTAGGCAAAAGTGTTGAAAACCAATTTTTTGTTGACGTGGCCCTTTATTACACAAATGCACGGCTAATGCACAATTTTAAAAAAAGGCGTGATATCATCTCAAAAACCAAAACTGGTAAAAGGGGCCGCCAAGTTCCGAATGGTTCAGCCCTTCAAAGGAGTGATATCAACACACCAAAACATTCACCAACTTAATCGCACTGAATAATACTTTGGACGTTAAATGAAAACTTGAACATTGCTACCTTCCCGTTATTTCGGTATCTCGGTAACTATGAATAATTACCCTATGGGATCTAACATGGGGATGAGCGAACTGGCTAGCTAGGTAGTAACACATTTTCAACGTTATTGAGGGTCAGATTTTGCATTGAAAGCAGCTTAGCTGGCATTCCTACACGAGTTAATTTTTGTCAGGTGGGTCATTGCTCTCGATTTCAACACAATTTAAGCTTTATTATTATTCCTGAAGTACCTGAAATGTGCCCACCTCTGCTTCAGGATATAAGACACTAGACGCTATGGCGTCGCGCTACAATGGTTTACAACCTCGACAATTGAATTAATGTGATGTTTGTTGTGAAGTTTGTTGCCTAACTTGGCGCGACACACTAGCGTGTGTCTAGATATAAACATTTCTAAAACTCTTGAATGCAAAAAGACAATCGAAAATTATTGAAAATACATTTTATGCAATATTAAATAAGGACTCGATATTTTTTGAATATTTGGTAGGCTACTATTTCAGGCCGCTAGAGGCCGTTGTCAATCAATTCTTTGAACCAATTTAATATGTAAGCGTACGTATTTATTTATATTTACCGTAAGTAAAAACAAAATGTACGTATCGACAAATAATGCGACATTGAAAAATGCAAGAGTTGTTTAAACGACCGTTTGTTTCACACAGTTGACTGACAACGCCATCTGTCGGCAAGAAAACATACTAGAAACGAAAAATTAATATCGAATTCTTTCTTTTTTTCAATTCTCGCTATTGTAAAAACGCTGCATGAAACGTATTTCAATTGATCCTTTTGTGTATAGGGGCCGCCCGTGAATTACGTCACTCTGTTTGACCTGTTTTGAAACACCCACCAAATACACTTCCACGATGGCCTCCGTCTTCCAACACCGTAAATAGTTCAAAGTACAACCACACTTTTTTAATGTATTGAGTTTAAGGGTTTACCTGGAATTTGTATTATGTTGTATTTGCTGGAAAATCAAAATGTTAAAAATATACCAAAAAAACAAAAACAAAAATAAGGTGATACAAATTTCCTCTGCTACAACAGAGGTAACTTGCATAACATTTTATTGCTAAATTGTTGCGTCACATTTCCGTTACACCTCAGCAGCCCTACGTCACAATAGTCACAATCAGTCAACCCCCACCCCATCGAGTATGACGTAATTTATGGACGCCTCCTTAGAATAAAAAAAAAAAGAAGGACTACTAAAATATTTAAAAATCACTTTATCTGACCTAAGGAAAGTAAACACGGACCAAGATTATTTATTACAACAATATAAACAAGAAATGAATAGGGACAGCGTTCATCACTGAAATTTTCCTTCCCTCCCCCAAACTTCCCCCCAGCTTGGGAGTACAGCGGTGGTACATTGGGAACGTTCAAGTATTACGTCATCAAGAAATTGACCATTTTCAACCTCCCCCTCCCCCCCTCGTCATCAATCCTCATGAACTGCCCCCCACCCCCCCCTTCGGGTCGAGGGGTAATCGTCTAACTGGAAAATCGCATAATTGGAAGAACGTATACAGTATAACAGAACAAAGGAAAATTGTCTAACACGAAATTCATATAACGGAAATTCGTCTAACACGAAATCTGTATAATGGAAAATCGTCTAATATCCCTGCCTCGCTCGCGTTGCCGCGCTCGCAGCGGCTAAACATATAACTTCAAAAACCGCAGGTATATTATTGTCCAGTTAGACGTTTATCCATTATACGATATTCCGTTTAGATGATTTCCAGATATTTTATTTAGGTAGATATTTAGACACTATCCCATTAGACGATTTTTCAGTTAGATTTTCGTCCGACGCCCCCCTCCCCCCGCCTCCAGTATTTCGGCATTTCTACTCTCCCCCTACCTCCTTCCACGCAATTAGTACGAACAACAGCGTGATTGGTCGCAGTCTGAGTAACATAGGTCAATTTTCAAAAGAACCCTTGGCGAAAGAGCTAGGCGTTTGACATTACGACTTCAAACGGCCGAAAAGCTTTTGGTGGGAATTCCTAACAAGTTTTGTTTTAGGGGGATTTTATGAAAATAAATCATCTTAATCTATTTCGACTTTAATCTGAAAAGATTATGTCTATATGTCTGCAGCAAATAACCACGCTAATGAATAATCAACCGCGATTCCTGTGTCTACTTCCGAATAATGGAGTGACCAATCGAAAAAAAGAAAATACAGGAGGTGGTAAACTTTGGACCTGGCGGAAGAGATCGACTTACAACAAAAGGTAATTAAAGTATCGTGATCGTTTCAGGTTTAAAATTTACTAGGCCTACAGAAAGACTATATACATAGCCTAGTTAGAACTTTCTAAATAGTTAGTCATTACATATTTGCAGTTAAAGGGTAATTTTGAAATCTTAGCCTTCTATTTGTCACCTAACCACTAAGTAACATTTTATGAAACTTTATGCAATTTTTTGTTGTTGTTTTAAACAAATTTTAGGTAGTAGCCGACCCAGCAGTGGGGAGGCCGTTCGTGTATTACATCACACTCGATGGGGTGTATAGCCGTTTCGCCGAATCCCGTTTCGCCAAATATTAATTAGTATCTTCATTTTCGCTGAATTGAAGTCGAAATGACTTCAAGTCGCCGAAAATGAAGTCATTTCGACGAACTGACTTCATTTTCCTGTTTAGCCGTATAATTCTTTCAAAATTACGTTACTCACTCGTGCTGCCGCGCTCTCAGCGGCTAAACATATAACATCAGAAACCGTAACAAGTCACAAATTCCTTCCAATTAGGAATGCATCTTTAACTTCTCCAATGTTAAATTGCGAAACTGGATTCAACGAAACTGGTATACACCTTGGGGGGGGGGGGGGGCCCCCCCCCCCCCCCCCTCCCCCGCGCGGGCCCGCCCCGGGCAGGAAGAATGTTTCCAAAAAATTAATTTGTGGTTGTATGGACATAAAAAATGGAATGCTCCTGGCAGCATTGAAGTAACCACAAATTCATAAACACAAACAAAATTTTAAGTTTTGGCAGAGCCATTGCTGTCACAGTAAAAAGGATGAAATATGATACAATTAAAATGCCATTAACAGCAAACAAATGGACACACCATCTGCCATCTTGGAAAGCCTTCCAAGATGGCGGATGGTGTGTCCGTTTGTTTGCTGTTAATGCCATTTTAATTGTATCATATTTCATCCTTTTTACTATGAACACTTTTTACTATGAACAAGACAGCAATAGCTCTGCCGAAAATTTAAAATTTTGTTTGCGTTTATAAACTTGTAGTTACTTCAATGCTACCAAGAGCATTCCTTACTTCAATGCTACCAAGAGCATTCCATTTTTTGAAGTTCAGAGGTAATTCCAATATACACACGGAAAATTCCAAAATTTAAACCGGTGGACTCAAGACATTTGAACAAATGCTATAAATGCAAGTATAAGCAAATTATGGACATGTAGCCTATTACATATTATTAAAGTATTAAGCAAAATGTAAAGTACTTTGAAATATTACACCGGAGGGGGGGGGGGAGTGATTGCAGAATCCTTTTCCAGACCATCTCAGTGCGCAACTAATTTCTTCAAGCCTGTTTGTTTGTCACTTTGCATGAACAGACTGCTGACGTCATGAACGAACACCTGGAGGGTTAAAAAAAACTTTGACGTTATTTTCTCAGGGTTTTTCGCGTTTTTGAGGATCATAATATCAAGCTACACCGATGAAAATAGGCCTAACCGAAGCGTAATTTAATTATCTTTCGTTTGGTCCTAATCCCATCTTTGTAAGTGCTTTGATTCCAGAGGAGTAGAGGCACAAACACGCACGCACGCACGCACATCACACGTCTTTACCGATGTAGATTTTTCCCTAGATGAACGTGTGATCAGAAAATCACAACGTGAACCCTGCTGACCTCCAGCGTATATCACATTTTTGTTGGTGCACATTGATAAGTTCAGTTTCGAGACGAAAAATCGAAATCACCAGTCATTATGTCCCAATTTTTATTTTCGCCTTAGTAGGGTTACGTTCATCTTAGTCTTTGTCGGGGTATCTATACCATGCGCAATGGCTGTTTGCCGTGACGTCACCATGAGTTAGCCATTGACGAACGAGAACAACGGCTGTTTGGCCATCTGATTGGACTAGCCCAGTCACGTGATGTGCACGTCACAGCAAACAGCCATGGCGTGTGGTATACAAACCGTCCGCATTAAGCTTCGCTTCGTTATCTCATTACCTTGTGTGATGTCATCGTTCGGTGATGGTGTTGTTGAATCATGACGGGCGACACACTAGCGTGTGTCTTGATGAAAAAAATGCGTTCATCAATGGACTTTATCCAGTAATTGAAAGACGTGACGCCACGTGCTTTTAGGTGTCATTTTACGTGTCAACTATTTTTAGTTTAACATTAATTTATGATTAATTTCCCTAAATAAAATTTAAAATTAATTCTGGATGATTTTGATGTTTGAAAATAACGACTTCTGAATAATTTTGATGTTTGAGAGAAAAAACCTGGAAACCCCTTCCCAAAATTAGTTGATTTACGTACTTAAAATCACAAATAGGGCATATAAACTGAACGTCGTAAATTTCTGAATGGGACCATGGATTCATAAGTTATCGTGAACACAGATAAAGAAAGAGACAGACACACAGGCATCAGTACCGGACGAGAAGCTCATTTGATCAGCTTAGGATTGCGCCCTAAAAGCCGTGAGGACTTATAAGGTACGTTTATTGGTTGAAACAAGCAAAAAAAAAAAACCAACAAATTAACTGAACAAAAAATTCTAATCCGTTTTTATTCGTGTATCATCACAGCTGCATGGGGATACGAGCTTTAATGCTTTATTTAGAAAAAAAAGTATTAGAGCTCGTACCCCCATACTCATAGCTGTGAAAGCACACGAGGAATAACGGAGTCGAGTTCACTCAAACGCAGCGAACTATAATTTTAACTCCAATTCCAGGGAACAATGCTTGTGATATGCCAGCATCCATGCACACGCAGATATGTACATCACTAATCAAACAAACAAAATAGTTGGATGTTTCCCCACACAAAAATACACACACAAAACACAACATGTCTACACGCACATGAAACAGAACGAAAAACCCACAAACACATACAAACAAGACGACAAAAAACAGCAAACGCCTACAAAATTGAAAGATTATTATTGCAACTGAACACGTAATTGCTCACACGAACTAGAACTAAAACAGAAACTATCAAACACAAAAACACAGGCAGAAAAACTGCCTTAACTAGGAGTTTGCTTGTTTAACAAATTATAAATGCACACAACATTTAGCCACTCACACGAAACAGACTTAAAATATAAAACAACAAACACAGACAAAACTAACAAAAAGTATATATAGGTAAGACACAAATTAAGCCGCAGAAACATATATACGCGCGCAAACGCAAACATTAAACATTTCAAACACAAACTGCGTCACTTTCTGACATAACCATTGAGCCAAAACAGTCCTTATTCCCTGGAATTGGAGTTCAAATTATAGTTCGTTGCGTTCGAGTGAACTTTAATCCGTTTTTATTCGTGTACCGTCACAGCTGTGAGTATGGGGATATGATCTCTAATGTTTATTTCTTTTTTCTACAAGATGTAACTGACACATGTCGTATTCGTTTCACGCATCGCAACTGTTAGTTCGAGCGCCGCATTAGTTTTTAAATTTTTTTTTAGGGCAGGTGAAAAATTCACGTTTCAGTTATCATTTCTGAGTCAGGATCCCCAGGACCCCATTACCATCAACTTTACTGATTTACGAACAAATTAGGCATTGAATCAATTTGGAAATTTGGAAATAACCCGAACAGTGGGTTAAAAGTTAATGTTACTGCAGACAAACAGACAGACAAAAAGAAGACAGCTGCACAGGGTGAGAAGCTCCCCGTTCCCGACACTGCTTCGCACCGCACTTGGCTACAAGTTTAAAAATGTAGAACCATTGCTCGGAGACACATTTAACGTGGCACTATCACCGATTGAAAGTCTGCGGAATCGGGCAACATCTAGCGTTATCTAGCACTTGCTTGCACCTAACGAAGGAATGCACAACGGCATTTCGTTTAACTGAACACACAAGCCACGATCTCCTAAATTGTTAAGTGAAACTTTGGTGTGCCCTCGTGCAACAGGGAGCAACTGTAAAGGTTAAAGGTTAAAGGATGGTGCCATGGTATTTTCGTTATCTGTTCAATCGATGATAGTGCTGTTTTAAGGTGGAGTCACCCTAATTAAGGGTACGTTTACGTAACCACTCGCTTTTGCATTCTTGCAGCTAGAAGCTAGAAATCACCTCAAATTCCAACATGGCGGCGGTTTTATGTCCGCCGCCTCGCAACGAAAACAGCAAATAACGTGAGTTCAGAAGCGTTTGGGAAAATTGTTTCGTCATGAGGAATTCTTTATATTATTGGCACGGATTATAAGACTGCAAGTATTTACTCAAACGATGTCGGATTTAGCTAATCCATTTAGCGTTGTTACCATGGCAATGTCACCTTTGCCATCACGATTGAGTTTTAGCTGCGAGAATGCAAAGGCGATTCGCTGCATGAAAGCGCCCTAAGAATCCATCCATTGCCTAAAAAAAATAATTTATTTTCGAATTTCGGCCAGGTAAAAGGACATTTTAACAGTGACCTGAAAATGAGAATGGCGTCTATTCGCTTTCTTCACAGAATTGCACTTTTAAGAAAAAGCTCAGCCTGGCTGCTGGAGGATGGCGGATTTGGTCGAACCCCTGGATAGGGAGGGGATATTGGCAAAGTCCCTGCCAGGACTGCTGACCAGGGTAGTGTGAGAGGCTACCATGCTCTTTCAAGGGCTGTGGGAGCAATTTTGGCCAATTTTGGACACTCTTTCGGCCCCTACGGTGATCGGAGGTTTCCTGGTTCAAATCCCCGTGTTGGCTCCTCCCTTTACCAGATATTTCTTCTTCTCAAAAAAGTCTGGTAATGTTCAAAATTGAGCCGGTTCAGTCGCACGAGCATTAAATTGCTTCGGCTAAATTAAGGCTCAAAGAAATTAATTTTAATTTAAAAAAAATTCTTTATTCATACTGCTGTTTGTTCCTAGATGGCGTGGCTAACATGGGTCCACACGAAAGTGAGGCTTTAGATGAGAATAAGCCAAACGGATCGTCAAATAGAATGTAATTTTTGAACGTGTTATGCGGGAAAGCTTGCCTAGACCGTTGCTATTATTGTTGCCTTGGAAACAGCCTCCCGACGAGCGTGTATAGCAGGGAAGCATATCATTCAGGCACAGTTAAAGCCAGTTTTCTTTTGATCGAACGAAGCGGCCAAAATGATTTCTCGTTAGCTTTGCAAGCCCTACAAAACAAAGGATCGCATTGTTTGAAATAATCCTTCTCCTTGTTTGGCTTCGGCTCCCTTAAGTTTAAAAAAAAAAAAAAAAAAACAACTACTCTCTAACAAAATCGTAAACATAAACCATTCACCGGACACCTCTAAACAATAATACTTGGGAGTTCTATTTCATTAACAATGGGAACGAACGAACAAACAGCGTTAAGTTTAGCAGCTCGTAAACATCTCAGTTTTATTAGCGAACTCAACTCCCTCTCTTCCGTGTAAAACTCAAAGATTTAGAGCTAGTTAGTATCAATTTACATTAGCGGCCCCGCGAAATAACGACCGTTCTTATACGCAACCGTTCCTTGAAGTAAATGTAAAGAAAGCACCTTTGATTAGATGGCTGCTCTAACTTTGATTGCCATCTCAAAACCGATTCGAGAACAAGCATTCTTTGGGTTTTCATCATCCACGATCTGTTTCGTAAAAGATAAAAAAAAAAAAAATGCCGTTTATGCTTCGCAGACGATCGTTGGCGGCAACTAAACAAACAGCGCCGCCGCTCGCGCACTGCAGCCATCAATCAACGCGCTAACGGTGGTGACGTCACCCACGCCGAATGATGACGTCACCATAGCTGGTTTGGGGATGTCGGCAAGGTGCACAACAGTCATGAAAAAGCAATCCATGGAGTAAAACATTACGAGTTGGTGCAAAA
This sequence comes from Lithobius niger, assembly GCA_023313725.1. Classification (NCBI taxonomy): domain Eukaryota; kingdom Metazoa; phylum Arthropoda; class Chilopoda; order Lithobiomorpha; family Lithobiidae; genus Lithobius; species Lithobius niger. Next base: position 39,254 of record JAHWFP010066310.1, read on the forward strand.
CTCTTCAGGCAGTGACATATTATCCATCGGGAGGAGGGTACCGTCTTCATAACTCCGGTGTGCACTTGGTGTGAAATCCGGATTTAATCAGGATTTAAATCCATGATCTCTGGGTTTAAATTAAGAAAAGACACGAAAAATCTGGAAAAATAAGACTCTAATAATCCAAATAATCCAAAATAAATCTAAAAAATACGACTTAAGTCCGACTAAAAAACCGGAACAAATCCGACTAAGTTTGGTACAAAAATGGGAGCATAAATGAAAGAACCAGGTATCTTTAAATCCAGTTTAAATTCATCAACAAATCCGGATTAAATTCACATATATCTATCTACGAAATACGCAAAAAAAAAAACGACGTAAATCAAAAAAATCCAACTTATACCCAATAAATCCGATTAAATCAGTATAAATCCGACCGTATACGATCAAGTTTGGTACAAAAATGGGAGAAAAATTAAACAAACGATGCTTTTAAATCCAGTTTAAATCCACATACGTTAGACAAATCCGAAATCGGGTAGACGCTTTTTCACAAGTCGGTACCCCCTCGTTCAAACGTTAGTTTGAGCTAACGACCAAAACAATCCTAAAATTGTTAGGAAAAAACAGTGACCCAGAGAATAAGCGCAAATACATTGCCTTACACAAAAAAATCTTTCGGTCGGAAGTTATGCGTCTTAAAATCACACAATCTTGTTTAAACTTGAAATTGGCATTATCACCGAATGAAAAACCGTACCGTGTTGCCATCTAGCGGCAGTGATATTGTTAACCTTTACAGCTTCCTCCCAGGTGAACGAGGGCGTTGCCAAACTGTAATTCACTCAGGAATTAAGGAGGTCGTGGCTTGGTTGTTTTGATGGCGTTGTGCATTCCTTCGATTGATGCTAGTAAATGCTAGATAGTAATAGATATATAGAGCTAGATGTTGCCAGATTCTGCAGACTTTCACTTGGTAATAGGGAGCATTCACAAATTACGCAACACTTTTTCCAGAAATGCAGGACCCCCTCCCCGCCAGCAAATAACAATTTTTTTACACGGACACTCTAGATCCCAGGCGTCTTCGGATCTTTAGCGCCATTCGGATCACGTAACCTCGCTCCCAGAAGTTTTCTGCCCTCACACCTGCTGGCAACTCAAACATGGCGGAAAACGGGGCCGATTCAAGTGACCATGCAGCAACAGGTATTCAGAGCTAATTCTCACATTTTTTAAAACAATTAATCTACTTTATCGTAATATTTAATATTTCCCTCGATTGTTCATAGCTGTTGACATGTTTTTGAATAATCTCAGACCAACTACTCATTTGAATGAGCGTTCACGGGAAGATGAACTTGAATGAAGATATTTCTCTGGCTCCCTGCATTACGGTAAGTAGGCAACCCCGTGTAGGCTCGCTGTATGATAGTCTTTTTTGTTTAGGGAGGGGGAAGTTGTCCCAGCATGAGGTGACTGAGTTTGGCGCTAATGACCAAGCTGTCGATGCGCCATTAAGCCTCAATAAAAATTATTTAGTCCCAGGTCTGGGGGGGAGGGGGGGAAGAGGTGCCCCAGTTTGCTTGCCTCGCCCTTCTACCCAGACGTGTTCCTGAACCAAACATACCTATTCAACATCCTAATTCCCCCCCCCCCAAAAAAAAAGGTATTGCATACTGCACCACTATTGTTCTTGTCACACCTTTTAGAGGGAATTTCACAGTACAACTTATTGGTATTACCAGAACTCTTGGTATGTTTGGTTTAGGGACACGTCTGGGTTGAAGGGGGAGGCAAGCAAACTGCGGCACCCCCCCCCCCCCCCCCCCCCCGCTCTGGGACTAAATAATTTCTAGGGTAGTTTAAATAATTTGGGTATTTCACTCCCTCAAGGTAAGATTATGTATGGCTTGATGGCGCAACAATTGAAGGAGGGGGGGGGGGGAAACAAGCAAGCTGGGGTAACTTCCTCCTCTCTAAACAGAAAAGCACTATCATACAGCGAGCGAGCCCACACGGGGTTGCCCACCTGCCGTAATGCAGAAATCCGGAGAAACGTCAAGGTCATCTTTCCCAGAACGATCGTTCAGATGAGTAGTTGATCTGATATTGTTCAAAAACATGTTAACAACTATGAGTGCCTGAGAGTTGTGTCGGGCTGTTTACCGTCAACCCCTATCTTGGCGTTGCTGGTTGAAACAGGTGAACAACCTGCTGACATCCGTGCTAAAGGTCTTCTGATCAGAATCTGCCATAGGGCTATCGCTAGGGGGAACGCCGACCCACTTACCTGCATACTGTTGGACTACATAACATTACCGTTACGTGCTCGGGAATTGTTGGGCACGCTGGGTTTTGGTGCCACTTTGCTCCTGCAGGAGGACCTACGCAATTTCTCCAACCCGTGCACGGTTCATCCACCAAGCCCGTGCACCTGGTGTGCTGCAGCTCTGGGTGCTCTGCTTTCTACTGAACCGCAACTTTGGACTGTGGACTCTCCCTCACTCGTTGGGATATTCTGTGACGCGTCTTTCCACCCAGATGTTTTTGAGGGTGGAGCGGGAATCTCCGTTCCGGGACTCCACCTTGAATTTAGTTTTTTCGTTACGGTCTTCCTTCCACGTTTTTCGGTGAGCTGATTGCAATTTCAATTGCTATCGATATCGGGCTCGATTTACGGCTGCCTGGGTTCTGCATCTTTTCCGATTCTGTTGCAGGATTAGGTTTCTGAGACGGTGCTTCAGGTCCTTGATGGTCTCTCACCCAATCGCATTTGAGATTGGGTGGAAACTGTTTCAGGCCTCTCAGGCAAGTGTCTCAGTCTTCTTGGTCTGGGTACCCGGTCATTCAGGCATCTTTAGGAATGAGACTGCCGATGAACTTGCCGTCTCGGTTATGAATCCAGAAGCCACCCTGTTCTCTTTTCTGTTGGCCCGAGGGATTTGAATCCAGTTGTTTCTGCAGTTTCTCATGGGGAGTGGCAGGCACGGTGGAGCGGAGGTTCCACGCGGCGTATGCTCTGTGAGATACACCCGTCAACCTCTGTACCTGTTGCTATCGGGCACCTGCAGCGTCGAGAATCTGGCCTGATCTCGAGGCTGCGCACGGGACATGTCCAGCTGCGGGCGCACCTTTACCGGCTTGGGTGGTGTGACTCACCTATCTGTGTCTGTGGTACGGGGACCGAGACTGTTCGACATTTTCCGTTGTCATGCCCTCTTTGGGCAGCACACCGACGCCGACCATTGGGCGATGAGGGCGTCCCTATGCGTGAAGTCCTGGAGGTGCCCCCACATTTGGCGTCATTTCGACATTCACTTAGGATAGTGTTAGACTTTTGCAGAGCCACAGGCCGTTTTACTTGATTGCTCGCCCCCGTTTGAATTGGTACATTATGCGGGGTTAGGTGCGGTTGTTTGGTTGTTTCGTTTTCAAAGGTTGTTTGGTTTTCTAGTTGTTATAGTTTTAAGTTAGGTTAAGCTATTTAAGTAGGTTAGTTATGAGCGCATGATCTTTGGGGTCTTTCAGCTCAATAAAGTCAAAGTCAAAGTCAAAGTCAAAGACAACTATGAACAATCGAGGGAAATGTTAAATATTATGATAGAAGTCGATTAATTGTTTAAAATTGGGCGAATTAGCTCTGAATACAGGTTGCTACTCACTTGGGCTCACTTGAATCGGCGCTGTTTTCTACTGCTTGATTTTCCAGCTGGGGTGAGGGCAGAGAATTTATGGGAGCGAGGTTATGTGATCCGAATGACGTCTGGGATCCGGAATTTTCTGTTTGGGGCACGATATTGTTCGTAGTTTCGTTCTGATTTGGTTCAAATGTAATTGGGCCTCTAGAAAAAGGGAATGCCCACCTGTTGGTGTGCAGGACGTTCCGTTCACCTGACAAGTCTCTTTCTTTTCACATGACAGCCACCACGAAGTCAATCTCTTTCAACGAATTGTCCATCACTTTTATGTCTCTGACGTAGTGACTAATAAATGCGGTGCGTTGCATCCACTTACAAGCCGAAGGCCTCATCAAGTGGTGTCCCTGCAACGAATGCCCAAGATGATGCTATGGCAGGTAGCTCGTGAGCCCTAATGGACAAAAGGGGGCATTGGTCAATCTGTCAGTCATAACCATGTTTAATTACATCACATATCCCAGGAGCGATGATAGATAGGGACACATCTTGAGTAGTAAGTCGGTGTCCTTGTCTATCTTAACAAAGGAGAGCTTCTGTGGTCTAATTGGTGCGCTGGATTTCAAAGAGGATATGCAGCGGAAGGTTCCACTTTTACAATCTCTTTTACAAGCCACCAAATAAAAACGTATGGCTCTAACCGGGCAATAAACACATTCTTTGTTGGTCGGACACAATACTGGTGTAAGGGGGCATTCAGTACGAGGTAAGAATGGCGCTCGTCCGGCCATTAGCACTTGGACCGAAAGTCATGGGGTGGGAGGAACGCGACTTTGGACCAATGGCTGTCACATCAGAAAAATTCTTTACCCTTGACTAATGCAACCAACTCACCCTGTCTGGCGGCTGTCGGCAGGGTTAGCAGGAAGAAGTGGAGTGACAAGTGAACACCTTTTTCCATTAAGGATGCGTGAAAGTTGCGCGATGCAAAAGTTCATGGGTGACAACCGAGAAACATTGAATCACAAGAGACAGATCCCATTCAGGGCAAAAGTGATGAAGTCTTGGTCTCTGTGTGCCAAAGGCCTGCATAAGTCTGGAAATGGTGAGGTTGGACACAGTCTCAGTGTTACCAGTCTTACAAGAGTTATGACAGATTTCATGGTCGCTTAACGTCCTTTAATTGCCATTGTCAAAAGCCAACTCTGGAAAAGATCTTTGAAGAATTTAGCTACTTTTTGCATGGAGTGATTACAAGGATCGGTTGACGAAAGGCACACCACTCGCTCCGCTTTGACCATTTTGCCTAATAAACTCACCCATCGAATCTCTGTGGCACTGGAGAATGCGAGATACCACAGCTGAAGAGAATTCCGAGGGATGAAGGGTTTCCTTTTGATTCTCGATACATGAAGATGTAGAGCATGGAGGTTTGGGTGAAGTGTCTGACCCCCTTCATTGGTCCCTCCTTCATCAATTCTTGAAGAGCCACCTACCAAGGGGATTTCATCCAGAGGGGGGCTATTAGGATGAATGCCCCCATTGAGATACTTATCTTGTTGAGCACAACTTTAGAGTAAGCAAAGACGTAGCTGTCATCCCCTCCCAAGAGATGCAGAGACTGTCCGTGGCTCAGGCCTCGATCGTATGGGTAAATGAAGATGAAGTTCAGTAGTTGAGTGTTATCTCGTCGCGAACAGGTCGATATGCAGGATGCACCATAGTCAGAAGGAGGCTCCACTATCGTCAGTATGAATCCCCATGGGACAACTCGTCTGTGAGTATGTTGTGTCTCCCCCGCTACGCATATGGCTTAGGCGATATTTCAGTTAGAGACATACCTTG
>JAHWFP010066310.1:49169-74643 GCA_023313725.1 Lithobius niger
GGTCAGGTGGACCCACTGTACCCGGGCCCGGTCACTCCAGGGGCCCGCTACGGCCTAAAAATTCTTTTCGCAGTTGTGAATTTGATGACTATTAGTAATGTACTCGATTTATGCGTAATGTGAACTTTTTTAATACTCCCACCAAACAACAACTCCAATCTAACGGCAACGAGCACGAAGCAGGAGCACTGTAGTGCAAGCCTGTCAGCTTGTTAGGCAGAGAAGTCTTCAAACGTAAGCAGCCCGGATTAATGAATGAACTGACCAGTTAAGCACAATTGTGGCCGACGAAAATTATAACATAGTGTAACCGTTTTACGATTTCAGTCTGGGGAGGAAGGCCCACTGTTGTAGTTAGTACCAGGCCCCTAACTTTGATATGGGGGGCCCTGTCCGCAGCGTTTTTACAGCCTGTTTTCAGAATTCTGTCTGCAGTACGTGCCTCACTGAGTAAGGGTGTTGCAGTGAGGCTCTTCCCCCTCCCCCACCTCACCACACAGGTGTGCCGTTGGTATTTGTCAGTTGTTTTATTATGAGAAGTTACGAGATTTGGCGTTCGAGTGGTGCTCACTAAACCGATATGCGTTGATGACAATCCAACACCGAAAATCAGCTTTTTTTCCGTTAGTTTAACCAAACACTCAATAAAAAAAAAAGGAAGTTGCTATTTCCTTTACGGAGGGGAGGGGTTTGAACTTGCTATCATAGGTATTTTTTACCATTTACCCATCATGTGCATCCATTCAAATTTCATGCTTTACACAGAAAGTAAAAAACTGAAGTGCTAAGCCAGCACTTCAGTTTTTTAACTTTCTATCTAAAGCATGAAATTTGAATATATACACCTGATCGGTAAATAGAAAAAAAAACACTTATGATAGCAAATTCAAACCCCTCTCCTTAAATTCCTTCCCCCCCCCCCCCCCCAAAAAAAAATGAAACGTGTTTCTGGTTGTAACTCCTTAACCGCCAACAAATCAAAAGCACAATGTAAAACAACAACCCTCAACACACAATTATGGACAGGAAAGGTGATTATAATACATCTTTTACATAAAAGCTGCCATTTTGAACGCTAAAATCGTATTTCAAGTATATCACCCTTAATTCGCGCGAACACTTCCTTTTTCAATAGGTCGCTACAGTGATTTTCAGGTTCAGAGTGCTCTTGCGAGTCCTCGAACGGCCCAAAGTATTTATATCACACGCCATGGCTGTTTGCTGTGGCGTGCATATCACGTGACTGGGCTAGTCCATTCAGCGGGCCAAACTGCCGTTGTTCACGGTCGTCATTGGCCAACTCATGGTGACGTCACGACAAACAGCCGTTGCGCATGGTTTAGGATATTCTAAATGGTGGGGATGTACGTATTCTTTCCATCAATCGTAACCAAAATTGTTCAGTTTAGTTAGGGACCATTCTATGCACATTTAAAGTTGAAGTGGTAATGGCGAAGCAGCGAAAGTGTATGGTGATTTTCGCGTTCAAAGTGCTCTTGCGAGCGCTCTAATAGTCCGAAATAGACATGTTTAGGATAGTCCGAAAGAAGGGCATCTATTATATAGCTTAGACAGAAATAAAAATACAAGCGTTACAATGGAAGTTTGAAAACGAATATAGCCGCTACGCCATTATAGCTTCACTTTAAACGGGCGTAGGAAGGGCCCTATCTAAGCTAAACAATTTCGGTTAGCATTGATGGACAGAATGATCCCTATCTTTCAGAAAATCCTAAGCATGTCCATTTCGTGCTATTAGAGAGATCACAGCACTTTGAATTCGAAAATGATCGTACGCTTTCGTCGCTATTCCATTACCACTTCACCTTCAAATGTGCGCAAAACAGTCCCTATCTAAAACAAATTTTGGTTACGATTGATGGAGTGAATATGTCTCCACCTTTAAGAATATCATAAATATATCCATTTTGGGATATTCGAGGACTCTCAGTAGCAGTGTGAATCCCAAAACGACTATAACAACTTATTGTAAAAGGAAGTGTTCGCGCGAATTAAGGGTGATATTCTCGGAATAGGATTTGGCGTTCAATAGTAGCTTTATAACGTAAAAGATGTATATCACCATTCATGCCCATAATATTATGTCCTGATCGTTTTTGTTTCACATTATGCTCTTGATTTGTTGACGGTTAAGGGGTTACAGCCCAAAAAAAACCTTTTTTTTTTGGAGGGGGGGGGGGGCGGCCGTTGAAGTCACTTCTTTGAACTTGCTATCACAGCGTTTTTTTCCATTTACGCTTCATTTGCATACATACCAAGTTTCACGCTATACAGAGAAAGTGAATAAGTTAAGTGCTAAGCCACCGTACTATAAATAGGTCTCTGTTACGGAATCAACTCAACATTACATTGCAATATTTTGGCCACAACGATTGCTAGGACGGGAAAAGTTCATATGGCCTTTATTCAAGTTGTAGTAAAATTTCTATTCAGCATTTCTTATTTTGGACTTTTTTTGGTTTAATCAACAATTCAGAAGCTATAGGGCAGTGACAAAACGTAGTATTATTGTTTATAACTATGCTGGAGCCTTAATGGGTTAGCTGCAAGGGGCACTTCAGAGGGAAACAGAAGGCGTCATACTGAAGCCGATGCTGTGAAGAGTGATTTCTTAGTCCTAAAACGCGCGATTTTTGTTGTTGGAGAAAACAACGTTATTTTAAGCCTGTAAGAAATCCGCTCTTCCGTTGTTTTTCCCTCCATTTTTATGTAGTGCACCTTGTAGTTATGCCCTCCAAAACCCATACTGGTGCCAATACGGCGGCAAATGCCATTGCTCTACACGAGAGAAACTGTTTTTCGGGTGCTATTTTCCAAGATGGCGGCCGGAGCTCACGTCCAACGGGTGGAGGCTTTCAGTAAGTTATTTCGAACCCTTTCATTAATGCGTGTGCAAATTTTCAGGACTTCTGCATTTTTTTTGTTTTCTTGCCTTCAAAAAAGAAATCCCAGAAAACCGTCTCCTGCCCCCCCCCCCCCCGACTCTCCCATTCCCCCTTCCTGCAGAATGAACGTCAAAGACTTGATCTAATCCAATTTTATTTAAAGCTATCGAAAAAGCTGTTCAAATGGTGTATTTGAACGTCAAATCGGTCTATTTTTTTGCGAAATCATTGCAAAAAGAAGATACACGAAAGAAAAAAAAACAGGATAAATCGTACTGCAACGCAGCATCGCCCGTCGCTCTGGTTCCATCACAGGGCAAGTCTTTGGTGGAAGATTCTTGTGAAATTTACCCGGTGCGATTATCGAACGCCGCTTTAGACTACGCTATCAGGTTGTTTCATCAAAGTAAGCCTGACCAGTTCGGATTCCCAGACATATTATTTCGGGAACAACTGAAGTGTTGAATCGTTCTGGGTTCCTTTTTCAAAGCAAAAATAGATGCTAGGTGACACGTCGAAGCAAAGGGGGTAAGTGTCGTTTTACCCATGCAGCTTAACCATTTTATATCGACGTGTCATCTTGTGGCAGGATGGTTTCACTTTGAAAAGAGAGACCCTAGGAAGGTTCGACTATCGAGTTGTTCCCGAAATAAAGCATCTGGTGAATCTGAGCTGGTCGGGCCAACTTTGATGGCACACAACTTATCAGGTTGTGTCTAGTGAGGTTCATCCAACACTCAGCAACCAATACCCGCCCTGTATAAATAATATTTGACACTCCTGATCGCGCGAATATTATGATTCACGTTAGGCCGCTAAACGTTAATTAGGTGGTTCTCAGGAGCGCACGCGTGGGGTATTTCTTACCGCACGAAACGTTTTTTTTTTGACATTGTCTAAAAAAAAATTTCGTTATCATGCATCAGCGCTTTCACCAACCACTTTCTGGAGACGATGACCATGTCACCGCTTTGCTCCAAACACATCACCGCTCGAAACGAATCTAAGGGCTGTTCAGCAACATGTCACAACTAAAAATTTCGATCTGCAGAATGGTTTTTATCAAACGTGCAATTTTTGCACGCTGATCTAGGCGTTATGACATAGATATTGTACTCCATAACAAAATGTAAGCTACCGATTTTGCTTTGTTTCTTTAAAAAAAAAAAGCCATCGCCCGCATCTAAAAAAACATGAGTAAAAAGTAAAAAAAAAAAAAAAACATTGACCGCTCGCGTCAATTTTTTTAAGTGCCACTCCTGAGAACCACTTAATTAATTGTTAGCGGCCTTAGCAGGAGTTGCATGAAGAAGGAGTTTCCAACATTCTTCTATCCCATGTTCCACCGTTCTAACTGACTCCTGACTCCTTGCGGCCAGTTGTCGAGCTAGTGTCCGTTTTTACTTTTGCGGAGAACGTACGTTAAGAATTACGCTGTGTAGATTTTCATCGAATAAACATGTGTGAAAAATATTCCTTGTTCTGCGAAGCGAATAGTCCGAACATGTATCAATTCCCCAAGCAGTAGCGTTTACATCGCTTTAAAGTGAGGAGTAATGCGCATTCTTTCTCAAGCCAAGGCCGACTGACATAGAAATTGTGTTATTTGCCTCCCACCGACAAGCCTGTTCTTGGGCGTGCCAGGAAGTTGACGCCTTTTACATTGCTTAACATTGCATAAATAAGATTTCGACGATGTTAAATCAACTGGCTTAGGGCCAGACAGCAACATCTGCAGCTTCTGTCTCAGACGACCTTGTGACAAGTAGTGAAACACAAGGCGAGACTTACAACATGGATACTCGTATTTATAAGCTCCTGCCGTTACCTGTTGTTGTTTTTACTTATCGGATCCGAACCCAACCCCGGGTATGTTCAACCCCCACAATACCATGAAATGATAGAATGAATGTATCCTGGAGATATCTTACAGGGTGCTGAAATACGTACACGGTTCTGCTTTACACTGGCGCTAAGCGATTTACGATTGCCCTGGTTGTGGCCAGAGGCGTAACTTCAAAATTGGGACCCGGAGGCGGGAATGCAGTAGAGGGCCCCTTTCTTAAATAAAAAGCAGTTATCATCACCCAAGGTGAGAGCCGAGTGGAGGGCCCCTTTCAATAAAAAGAAATGCAGTTTTGCCACACAAGGCAAGATCTCAGTAGAGGCCGCCCTCTCCCCCATTTCTTAAAAAAAACATGGCGGTTTTTGCTATACAAGGACCAGTGGAGGCCGCCGTCCTTTAAAAAACATTGATAGTTTTTTTCACACTAGGTAGGAGCCAGTGGGCCCACCTACATAAAAAAAAAGAAAACTGCAGCTCTGCCACACACCCCCCTCCCCCCCCCCCGCCATAAAAAAAATCAATTTTTGCCGCACAACGCGAAAGCCCAGTAGAGGCCCTTCAAAAAAAATTCCGTTTTTGCCACATAAAGTCAGAACCGATTGAGGCCTCCCCAACAAAAAATTAAGCAATTTTTTTGTCACACAAGACACAACTTTCACGGAACGATGGCAATAAAGTACTTTCTGATATTTTGCGGTTACAACAAAATTTTAAATTGGGACAAGTGAGGGGGCCCGCAAAGTCGGTGGGCCCAGAGGCGGCTGCCTCCTCTGCCTCATTGTAGTTACGCCACTGGTTGTGCCAGGACAAACAACGGTACGAATCGAACAACGTCTGGCTGGCAACGATTAATCAAAACATGAATGAAATCTAAATTAAAGCGGTTACGATCACTGAGTATCCCGTATCACATCGTAATTACACCCTAAAATGAAGTAAAACACTTGTGGGAGTTTGGATTACGTTAGGACAATTCAGCACAAGTCAAGCATGAGCAAAAATTCGAGTTTCATAAAGCTTTCTTGCCTGTGATGGATCGCTTACATGCGCACGTCAAATCATCTCAGCATCGGTGCGCCTTGCAGGTATCCGTCTCCATCGTCGACACCTCTCTCATCGCCCGCGAACGCTTCCGTGAAAGCTGCCGAAAAATATATCAAAACCCATCCGTCAATGTGACATCGCACTGCACGCAATGACCCGGATATCGACGAACTATACGATTAAGGATGCCAAAAGACCCGCCGTGTATTTGACGAAATTAAGTGAATCGATGGTGAGTACGAAAAGTGACAAATAAACACTTTTGTGTTTTGTTAACGGGACAATTGTGAGAGTGAACAACTGAGTTGAAGTTAGGCTTACGGTGCGCATTGTTAACCATTGTTGAACATTGTAAGTTAGCTGAAGTGTGTGGGATGCCGAAATAACGTCGCGTACGTGTATGATAATTTTTGTTTGGGGCTGAAATAACTTGTAGAGAATGAATTAAATACGTTGGCGAATAAGGAGATAAAATCATTGAAAATCACGGAAATCGGGATGAGGCAATAAATTCGGGATTGTGCGCAATTGTTTGTAGGGATGATAGATGGGGATGACGTAATTTGAGAGGAGACCACTCGCAAATGACGTACGGATAACTTTTTTTTTGCTGGTGCAAGTTTGTAAACTTTCCGGCGATTGTGCGAAGCATCACTCGTCACTTCAAGCAGTGCCGTCAAAGTCTTTGCGATTACCAGACGCTGTTTGTACCAATTCCCCCTCTGCCTCCCCATCCCCCCCCCCCAACCCCGACCTTTCTCGTCTCATTCTCTGTGACGGTATTAGCATCGAAAGACGAGCGAGCACGAGGGGTCTATTTTTAATCTCCGCCACGCAGAAGTGGAAGAAGAAGAAGTTCGAAGCTTGCCGCACGTCGGTGTTCGGTGCGGACTGTTTGGAGGATCGAGAGCCGAGCTGCTATGAATTTCGAAGCCGGTCTTCAGTTGGCGTTTGCTGGCTGCTCGCGCTGGGTGCGTCGACGCCGCGTCCCCGCGTGACGGGGATCCGTGTAGTTGCTGCGAGCGTTTTGGGGTAGTGGCGGCACGTGCATGGGTGATTGTGTTGTGCCCACCCCCTCCCCCCCTCCCCTCGGGACGAGCGTGAGTCAGGGGAGCGACGGACGAATAGAATAGGAGCTCAGAGAGCAGGTGCAATCCCATACTGCCACGCGAAATGGGTGAATATGATCGGCATAAAGGCCTTTGTAGTCGGTAGTGGGTGGCGAATGACCAGTGCTTGACGACCGGACCGCGTCAGGGGAACCCGTCCCGCCCGATTTTACATGATGTTAGACGTATTCCGTGGACTCAAGAACATTTTGAAAGTTAACCGTGTCCACACCGACGGGAGCGTATTTCGTCTGCATTACCACGCCACGGTCATGATCCTGATCGCCTTCAGCGTTATTGTGACAACGAAGCAGTTTGTGGGCAACCCCATCGAGTGTAACTACAGCAAGGATATTTCGGAATCCGTCATCAATGCTTTTTGTTGGATTACCTCCACCCACACAGTCTTGAGTGCGTACGACCCCGCCACGATTGGGGGTAGGGGTTTGTTCCCCAATCCGTACCCAGGGATAGGGATTCCTCGGCATGACAGCGATTTCAAGTACCACAAATATTACCAATGGGTCTGTTTTATGCTCTTCTTCCAAGCGGTGTTGTTCTACATTCCGAGGTGGTTGTGGAAGAATTGGGAAGGCGGCAAGCTGCAGGCCCTGATGATGGACCTCAACGTGAGCGTTTGCACCGAAGCGGAGAAGAAGCAGAAGAAGAAGTTGCTCTTGGACTACATGTGGTGCAATTTGTGTCACCACAATTGGTGGGCTTGTCGTTACTTTTTTTGCGAGTTGCTGTGCTTTGTGAACGTGATTGGCCAGTTATTCATGATGGACCGTTTCTTGGACGGGCAGTTCATGCAGTACGGCATCCGGGTGGTCCAGTTTCTGGAAATCGATCAGTCCGATCGCATCGATCCGATGGTCTACGTCTTCCCGCGGGTCACCAAGTGCAGTTTCAACAAGTTTGGAGGTTCAGGAACCGTGGAGACGCACGACGCCATTTGCATTTTGCCTCTCAACGTTGTCAACGAGAAGATTTACATATTTTTGTGGTTTTGGTTCATCATTCTTGCGGGACTGACGAGTCTGGTGTTGCTGCTCCGCATCCTGATCGTGTTTTTCCCTCCCATCAGGGTCGTCCTGCTCCAGATGCGGTTCCGATTGCTGCCGCGCGAACAAATAAAGACGCTCGTGTCCAAAAGTAAGATTGGTGACTGGTTCCTCTTTTACATGCTGGGACAAAACGTGGACTCGTTGATCTTCAAGGACATCATCAATGACCTGACGTCCCGTGTCGAACTGAACGGTTCCGATCCGGCCGTATGACACACGGGGACGCAAGGCAAGGTTGCGGCCGAGCGCAAAAGGGCTCGGATGGACTCTGCCTTGTGATTTTTTTTAAGACTATACTCCAGAAAACCGACACATCTTGACCAGTGGTCAAAATTTAGTCGTTCGTCGCTGCTGCCCAGTTCCCCGATTGTTGGTTGGTTGGCTAGTTACCAGCGAAGTGAGTTGAACGAACGGATTAAGAGGAGTTTTGGAAAGAAAACCGCATGTTTTGGTGTTGTGGAACCAACGAAGGGGTCGGCCATGAAAAAAAGGTAGGCTTACTTGTAACCTTTAATTATTTTTTTCCCTTTGATTGTTGAAGTAATTTTGTTACAGTGTTTTCCCCTTGTCACAGGCTGAAGTGTATGCAGCAACGTGAAACTAGGCTATACTATTCTTTAAAAAAATAAGCTTGGAAGCAACCGGATCTGAACTTGTGCGGTCTAAGTCTGTAAATGTATGTTTTATGTTTACTGCTTATTGATTACAATAGCTACAGTAATAAAACTGTCGATTAACGTTACAACTTGTCCTGTTCAAGGAAGCAATTACGACAAATAAACAAACACAAAGGAGCCGACTTTGTAATGCTGCCACCAGAGGGTAGTGTCGTAACGAGACTCTTAAAGGTACATTCCTCCGGTTGGCTTTCATGTATGGCTCAGGTTTGGCAATATTTGTTCATGCGTGGCAAATGTTGCAAAGGCATCCATTTTCCTATTTTCCGCTCATGAGAAACGGGATTGCTACATACGTTAATGTCGCAAAAGCTATTTTGCGCAGGATGCTCGAAATTGGTGAGGTATGCCCCTTTTACACCTCATGATAACGGCTCTGGACTTTGTGAACTCGTGATTACGCGTGACATTTTTTCCCCCATTGTTGTTGCTCACTCGTCAATTCTGGCAGTCCACAAAGTTGGCTCCGTTGTTCTTAAAGAGGGTTTGCGCACAGTTTGAACTCTAACGAGCCAACAGTAATTAGGTCCCTTGCATAAACTGGAATGCTAACACAAAAAAACCAAACATTTCCTGATCGTTCCTGATGCAACTAACCGTGCCCGCGATAAATTACAAATACAAACCCGTGTTGGCTGTAATCTTTCTTTCGTATGATAACTGACGTGAAAATCGAGATTGCATGTGTCTGTTTTGCCGTGACCTTACTTAACAGCTCGAAACTGAACGGCTACAGAACACAGATTTTGTAGGCGTCAATCTAGGCTATGCTAATGTGAGCTTAAAAAGAATTTTGTTTAAGATTCAATTTTTTTTAAGATTCAATTTTTTTTTTAGCTGAATGATCTTACCTCTTGCCTGGATAGATAAAGTTGCTTAGTTTTGAAACGACTCAGAAACAGGCATCACAAGCCTGGTGAGTGGTGACTAAGAAAAAAAACAAACAATTACTATACATGTTCACTTACGTGATATTTTAGGCTGTTTCGATTGTCTAAAATTGAGTGTAAAAAAGTTCACCTCTGCGAAAACGTAGGTAAGCTGGAATTAGTTTTGTTGGGGCAAGTTCAGGGCTGGCTGATTGACATCAGTTATATTTAAATCGTTGATTTATATCACAATTTAAATCCATAGAAAATAATTGATTTAAATAATTTTTTAAGGTTTAATTTACCTGTAAGAACAGCATGAATTTTTTTTTCACCACTTCTGAGAACCATTTAATTATTTTTTAGTATCCTTAAGGTGATTTTAATGCAGTTGGTAATTGCAAATTGTCTCTAAAGCAATTTGTTAGCTAGAGACAAATGTATGACAGTTGTGAGTGGGTTTCGTATCAGACTTTTGATTACAATACAAAACACTCATTTCATAAACTTGAATAGATAGGCTAAGTTCTACTGGTTTTAAATAGGATTTTAATTGGCGCATATCGGTATATTGTTTTCATTGTCACGTGATTGTTTTAATTCAACAAAAGAAATGAATAAATAAAATGAATCTGATTTTTTATGTATTGAGTGAGTGTCTAGAACCGAACAATTGTAGTTCCTCCGAATATGCTAGGCACCGCACCGTTATGCATACGTTATCGTCTTCTTTTGATTAAAAACACAACATGGTAGGCTACATAAAATCATATAAAAATGATGTGAATTTTTAATAATGACAGAATTTGTTAACCTTATTTTAAAATTTATTCCTTACAAGCAATTCTTTGTTTTTCCTCTGAATTTATTTTTTTTGAAAAGTATTTTCACTGCTTTATTTTGTATACTAAATTGTAATTTATCCAGCACATATTTACTGCAATTTCCATAAACCTCAATCCCATATCTCAAGTGTGAATCAATCCATGCATCATAAAATGTTAATATTAATAATAATAATAATAATAATAATAATAATAATAATAATAATAAACAATAACAACTATTTGAAACTCCCATACAATGTGTTTGAGGTAAAAACGGATGGGCCAGTACTTGTACCGCAGTTAAAATTGAAAATTAACAAAATGTATCGTCAAAAACACAAGCAGATTACAGGAAGGAAACGTTAAAAAAATCAATATTCCGGTGTTTCCGGTATAGCATTTCAGGTCAACTCCCCCCGAAGTCGGCGTGAAAAAATCGAAACTGTATTCGATTTTACAATTTCCGCTGGTAGTGCGTTACGGGTATCCCCTTATGCAGGCTGCCCACTCACTCCTAAATTTTCTATATTTTCCTTTATTTTTAGCAAAGCTGTTTTTTTTTTCCTATAATTCAACGAAATTTCCTATACATCCAGTATTTTAGTACCTATTTTCTCCCCAGCCCTGGACTCATCCGATTAGTAATACCGCAGATGAGTCATGGACTTATTTTCAAATTTATGCTCTGTATACACAGATACACCCTATAACTACCGTAGGTTAGTGGATTTGTTATAGAAAATTTGGAAAAAGTTAAACATCTACGAGAAAACAGTTTAAAACCGTGAGAGAAAGGATTTAGTGAACACAGGGATGGTGCCGGTGTGAAAAAATGTGAAAAATGTGAAAATTTGCCAGTGGTAAAATTATATGTGAAAAATTGTGAAAAATACGAGTGTTGGTGTGAAAAAAAGACAAAATGCACAAACAAAGTAAAAACAATAAAATTGTCCGCCCTAATTTTGGGCCCAAAATTACTTAAGCATGCCCGGCGGTTAGAACACGCAAAAGAAATTTGGTTGGTTTACGGGCAGAGTCGCGCTTTGTAGTCGCTTTCGCTCTCTTGAGTGAAATTAGAGAAATTACAATGGTTACCGGAAAAGAAACATTTTTATTAAAGAAATGAGAAACTGGTGACATATGAAAACGAAGAAATAGTCATGCGAAAATGAAAGCAGGTACGTGAAAAATGTGAAAAAAATGAAAAGTGGGAATGTGAAAAAAGCTGGTACTCCCGGCAGCATCCCTGGAACAAGAAAAAGCATCGAAGAAGCTAACTCTTGGTACAGAAAATAAAGAAAGATATGATAGTAAGACCAGTATCCCAGATACTGACAACTGCAGCGCAGAAAGAAGGAGCTATAATGCAATACAGAAGCTTGCCTTTTTTTGTAAACAAATAAGCTCTATTTTGATTTGCTGAACCGATAAACGCTTGTGCTGCGGCCGGAGAAAGGGTCTAGAAGTGCAAAAAGAAAAAAAAAAAAAAAAAGTCAGGTATGGGGCAGAAAGGGGCATAAATGGATAAAATAGAGAGACGAGCTTTAAAAAGGATGAAAAAAAAAAGACTGACGAGCAAAAAAAAAAAGAAGAAGAGTTCCCTAGAAAAAAAGAATCTCAGCTCGTTCCCTTTTCCAAAAAGTTGCCCCTGCCCTATCAGTAGTCCCGTGCCTGCTACTGGCTGTAAGGGCACAACAAAAGTAGATTGAAAGTAATAAAATAAAAATAAAATGGGTACATCTACAATTTAAGTTGATAAAAAAATAAGCTGGGCCATTTTTCAGAAATAAACCTAAAATCGTCAATAAAAATTCCTATGGTTTTCCTCTAATTTTCTACAACGAAGATTTTTTTTTAAATTTCTGCTATGTTTTTGGACACAATTCCTATAATTCCTACAATTTTAAACCTAAATGTGACTGGCCAGCCTCCTTGTACCAAAAAAAAAAAACAGATTTTCTCACCGTAAGAAGAACAATCTGCTGCTTGAGCTTACAACAGTGCTCCCTTGTATGGGTTATCATGGAGAAAGGTTAAATAGTGGCACTTGGACGGTAACGAATTAAAAAAGCCAATATTATTGTGTGCGCGGTGTATCTAGAGTCCTGCAAGTATTTTGTGAGCGGCTACGTCTTCTTGGAGGGCGTGGCTTTAATCGATGGCCGCCATTGTTTTTGTAACCATCTTGGATATCAAAAAGGCACTCTGCTACTGAAAACGTACAATCGATTATCTGTGTTCGTTCTGCGGAGAACTCAAGATAGGCCGCGGACACTATAAATCAGTCCTCAACTTAGCGCAAGAGACGCCCGTTTAAGATGTCTCAGCCGCTAAGAATAAGAGTGACTCAAAGAACAGGAAGGGATTTAATAAATCACCGCTGAAAACAATTATTGCCCAATTGTGTGCATGCCTTTACATAGTTACTGCTTGTATACGCATTTGGAAATTAAAAAAACTGGTTTTATTTGAAGTGTACCAAAGAACTGGCAAAAGCTATTGGCCAGTCTTTGGTGACCATGAGTTTCTGACTGTTGACCTTGAGGGTTTGGTGACCTTGAGGTTTTGAAGACCTTGAGGATTTGGTGACCTTGAGGTTTTGGCTTTGGTGACCTTGAAGTTTTGCTTTTGGTGAACTTCAGGCTTTGACGACCTTGAGGTTTCACTGTCCTTGAATTTGTCCCACGCAACTGTTGTTACACTCTGATACGCCGTAAAGTAATTCGCCAACAATAACGCATCATCAAAAGAACCCCATGTTTCTTAAAAACTAGCAAATTTTTAATAATTTCTACTATCTTCATCAGACATGAGCCATGAGACACACACGCACACTTGCAAACGGGCAGTTCGTGCGTGCGTGCGTGCGTGTATCTCATGGCTTGTGCCTGATGAATGTAGTAAAAACTGTCGAAAATTTGCTAGTTTTGTAGAAACAGGAGCTCTTTTCGTGGTGCGTTATTGTTGGTGAGTTACTTTTATGGTGTGTCAGTGTATAACGATGATTGCGTAGGATAAACTCAGGATCAGTAAAACTGCAAGGTCGGCAAAACCTCAAGGTCACCTAAAGCAAAACCTCAAGGTCGTCCAAACCTCAAGGTCACCAAAGGCAAAACCTCAAGGTCACCAAAAGCATACCTTGAAGGTTACCAACCCGTCAAGGTCACCAAACCCTCAAGGATGTCAAAAGCTCAAGGTCACGAACTTATTTTATATTTATCCAATATATATTTTTTTTTATCCTGAAGGCCTTTTGCCTCATTACGCGATATCTGTAGTACTAACTTAGTAAGCAAATTTGCCGCATCCAAAGAGAAAACTCGTGTAGTGGAGAAATATCTACTAGCATTATTTTTTGGGTAAACTATGTGTCTTTTGCCGACGCCGATTCGATATCTAACCGATTTCCGACGAGTGTTTGAGTCGCTACAACTACGTATTTCCAGGAAAAAAGCATATAGCTATAGCCTAGCCAGGTATAGTTGCTGCGCGTATTCTGCTTTAAAATGCCACAAACCGCATGTCTTTATAGTGTTCGAATCCTAAATAATGGGAAATTCCGAGTTTTTAACTTGGTTAACTAGTTAACTTTTAATGTACATTATTATTAATACATATACGAACTAAATTGAACACAGAAATTATTTTTAAAGTAATATTTTTTTAATTTATTTTTTCTTCTGGAAAAATGTCCAGGGAAAAAGTCGTGTGCGGGGGGTGGGGGGGAGGCACGGGTTGAGGGGGGAATGGTGAACTCCCGTTTAGCCAAATCCCGTTTTGCCAAATCCCATTTCGCCAAAAAAAAAGCAGATTAACAGTTTTGCCCTCAGGGGCAAGTCCCATTTCGCCAAATCCCGTTCCACCAAATATCGTTCACGAAATTTTAGGCACACGAAACATTTAAAACATTTAAACACGAACATTCATAACATGATAATGATCAGACATTTATAGACAAACACCCGTTTTGCAGAATCCCATTTTGCAAAATAATTTGTTTCAAATTACGTGCCTCGCTCGCGCTACCGGCTCGCTGCGGCTAAACACATAACATCAGAAACCACAACTAATCAGAAATTACTAACAATTAGGCATGCCTCTTCTGCAATGTTAATTTTTGAAGAATATTTTGATTGTGCGAAACAGGATTCTTCAAAACGGGAGTTCCCGTTTGGAAAAGATTAACCATCACGTGTATAACTAACTATTCTTAAAAGAGAACCTAGGCATTGATGTAGTGACGCCCAAACATTCTAAACAATTATATTTAAAGTACACGTTTTTCCATCTGCATTGCTAGTTTTCAAGACGCTAATAAATCAATTGGTCTTATCCTATACCACTGCTTGTCTCTGTTAAATGTTTGCCTTTTAAAGCCCCCCATTACGTAAATACAAGGTATTCAATTCGTGTACGTAAAATTTTGTCAAATTTGTTTTGGCGAAACGGGATTTGGCGAAACGGGACTGGCCCCTGAGGAAAAAACTGGTAATCTGCTTTTTTTATTGGCGAAATGGGATTTGGCTAAACGGATTTTTAATTTTACCCGTTCACTGCGACTGGTAATTTTTCTTCCAGTAATATCCTCTTCCTTCCCGTCCTCCTCTTTGCCCATAATTGGATCGGTAGTTGATTGAAATACTGCCCCTCCCCGCCCCCTCCTCAATCTCTTTATTTATTATAGTATTAGAATGCTAAGATTCTTTTTGTGTGAATAAAAACGTGTCCTTCGTGCATGACGTCATTTAATACTTGCCGCTGAAATGACCGCGCGGAGCATTGCTCGTCGAGGAAACAATGTGCCAATTTCAAATTTTCATGGCAACAAAGTGCCAGTTTGAACTTCTCACTGGCCAAGAAATTAACACGCCTCCCCCTCTTTCATTTTTGGCCGTCATGTTTTCCTTGCAACTTGGCTTAATAATCACCTTCAATATGCATCACACATACCCTGGGAAATAATTAATAATAAAAAAAAAAAAACTTGTGGGGAACAAAAAATTCATCACCAGTGTAAGTTAGAATGAAACTCTTGACCAAAATTGTAGACACTAAACAGGACGGAAAGCCAACAGGGCTCCAGAAATCTTTATAATAATGTTGGAGGCCGGCTAAAGGGAAGACTAAAATGAAAACCACTTCTCCCCTCCTCGCGCCCGCATTGAAAATGCACTCTCCCACTGTACCTGCATGGAAACAGTAGGCAGGCATGAGTGGTCGATCAACTCAATAAAGGTTCAATCTGACAAGTCGTAGGGCCGAACAATCACTTCTCCCCTCCTCGCGCCCGAATTGTAAATGCGCTCTCCCATTCTACCTGCATGCAAACAGGAGGCAGGCATGAGTGGTCGATCAGTCTGACAAGTTGTCAGGAAGAGTGCCAGAAAAATGTCCCGAGAAATGTGTTCGTAAACTTAATTCGTGACCGGCCCCATGCATAGCACGGGCTTCCTCTAGTGTCAAATAAATACGGATGCAAACTCATTTCCCGCTAAGGCAGTTTCTTGACATTTAAAAGTCCAAAAGGCAACGTAAATAGGTTTGCATCCGTATTTATTTGTAGGAACAACTACCACAAAACTTGGCTAACGTACGACCCCTGAGCGGCATCCCCGCGCAACGCGCAGGTGCACAGGGAAGCCTCGCTCGTCGTTCAGGGGCCGCAAAACGGCTATTTCTCGTGTGAGGTAGCCTCCTAGTTCCTGGTTCAATTCTTGTACTTGTTTTCACTTTAGTAAATTATTTGTTAGCGACAAGTTACTAATTCCTACGGTTCTGGTGCATATTTTAAAAAAAGTTATGTTTGAAGTTAGTACAATTACGAAAAAAGTTTAGTAGGTTATTATAGCATGCTCAGAACGGCTTTAACAGTAATTGTTGTAGATTTGTCCTACGTCTGTTAGTTACAGATAACCAGTTCACCTTGCTTTAATGCCCTACATCATTTTGTATCCATTTCTTTTATCTAAGCCTACACGGGATGTAAATAAACATCAACGGCTGTAAATAATATGTAGGTAAATTGGAGATAAGTACTAGCAGAACATCATATACTCGAAAAATAACGTAATACAGTAAGCGACCTTTAGGTACGTATGTTTCATCAAGTGATGCGACCCCAGGGTTGGCAGGTTTTTGCCACCAATTGGTTAAAACTGGTTTTTACCGCCCTGGCAAAAACTGGTTTTCGCCATGTTTTTGCCACTTTGGCCAAAATATAGCAAAAAAAGACTTAAATATGGCAAAAAGAGACTTAAATATGGCAAAAATCGACTTGAAGTCGAATTAAAAAAAAGTGTGCCCTACAATGGTCAAAATCAAATATTGGCAAATTATAAATGCTTCCCTTGAAAACTTCACATCTTTTATTCGAAAATTTATATTCACTTCTTATTTACCTTTCATACGCTTATTTTCACAGTAAAACATACTCTTCTCACAATACCTATACAACTGACTGTCGAAAATTTGTGCAGCTATTGTGAGAATAGTATATTTTACAGTGAAAATAAGCTTGCGAAGCAGCTCGCGAGATTTTGCCAGTTTTAGCCGGTAATAACTTGAAAAACCGGTAAAAACCATGTTTTTTGCCGCAAAAACCCAACCGGCCTGTGCGACCCGGATTAGAAATGGCGAATCAGTCAACCACCAGTTCACTGCCATAACGCCTTTATCCATATGGCCACTTGTCCACTGGCATAAAGGTAACTCGCTGCACCAGTTATTAAGGTCACAAGTGTGGCCAGGACTCCATTCGTCCGAGCATGCTCGGTCATAGGCAATGGGGAGGGAATACAAATCAATATAAACTCATAAGGCTGAACGAAGGAGAAATAAACATGTCTAGGCCTACTTATGTCTCCTTTATTGAGTCTTATGAGTGTGTATTGATATGCATTCCCTCTCTGTTGCTTATGACCGAGCATATTTGGTCGAATGGAGGCCTGGTTGCAGTTGTGTTCGTCCGTTTTTTAATTTTTAAAATTTTTTAATTTCTTCGCAATGTGCCTTGTTGTTTTATCCATTTAATGCATAGTGCTTCACGTGTTTTTATCAATCTCAACCGCAGTTTTTTTTAAAACTTGTTTAAATCACAAATTCCTTCTGTTTATTGTATAATGCGCGATGGAGTTTAATTGTTTTATTTTCATAAGATATTAAAAAAGGGTTAAAGGGTTTAACGAGCGTTAACCACTCCTGGTCATCTGCCCGAAGCCCTAAGGCCCTATGTCTGCAACAGCCAGATTCCCAGGCGGTCACCTACCCAAGTATCAATCCAGCCAAATGCTGCTTAACTTCGGAGATCAGACGAGAACCGGTGTTTCCAGCACTGCAAGGCCGCAGATATAAAAAAAAAGGCCCGTTATCGTAACAATCAAAAGTAAATCGCCCTTTTTCCCTTGAAAGATTAGGCCGCTAAAAATTAATTGGTTCTCGTGAGCGCACGCATGGGTTTTTTCTTAACGCATGAAACGTTTTTTATGACATTGTGTGCAAAAAAAAAAAAAAGATTCTGATCACGCATCAGCACTTTCACCAAACATTTCCTGGAGCCGATGACCACATCAGCTCTTTGCTCCATTCATATTATCGCTTCGAAACGAATCTAAGGGGCGTTCAGAGGCATGCCACAACTTTTTAATAATATAATATAAAAAAAATTAATTTCCGTCTTTGAGCCTTAAGTCAGCAGAAGCAACTTAATGCTTGTATGGCTGAACCGGCTTTAGAACAAAAAACTTAGATCTAAAGAATGACTTTTATCAAATATGCAACTGTTGTTCGCTGATCCTGGAGTTAAAACGTAGATATTGTACTAGACGACAAAGTATAAGCTACTGATTTCGTTTATTTGGTGAAAAAAAGAAAAAGCCATCGTCCGCATCTGAAAAATCATGAATAAAACGTAAAAAAAAAAAACCGCCCACTCGCGTCAATTTTTTTCAGCGCCGCTCTCGAGAACCACTTAATTAATTTTTAGCGGCCGTAATGAAATTTCAGTTTCAAAGTTAGACTTTCAAAACAGTAAATCACTCGTATTTCACTGGCGAGTACATGGACGTGATTTCAGACAATATTCTCGAGTCTCAGAGGAAAGCAGCTGTGGTTTGACGAACGAATGCCCCACATCCAATCACGCTAGTGCTCAAACACACACACACACCTAACCCTCAACTCCTCCCTTCCCCCTCCCTACCTCCTTTTCTATATTTAGCTATGCCAGAATAGATGTAGGCCTAAAGTTATGAATAACCCAAATAGGAGAGGGAGGGGGAAGCTGTTATTCTCAATACGGGTATCCAGCGCCTGACTTCGCGCGAAGGGGCTATAACAGTTCTGTCAGGCAAAGTGAGCCACAAATAAATCTCTCGTTTGACGATAAAAACGCCATTTGAGGATACCCTTCAGCGATCTTACGTAACTGCTTGTGCAAGCTTTTGATGTCTTTTCTTTTTTTTTTCGCTCCTCGTTCTTTCTTTTTTTTTACACTTCGCAAAATTATTGAGCATAACCGTTTTGGCTGCCGAGCGCTTTTACGTCACAGCGATGTCATAATAGGTTATTCCAAGAGTTTTTCTAAGGGATAGAATTAATAACTAGACCCCCCCCCCCATACACCAGGTGCCGGGGCAACTTCACAGAACCTTTGGCGCTCCTGTCAAGTTTGCTTCCTCCCTTGGACCGTAACTAATCATTTCTGGGACCCTATCCGATTTTCAGGCCATAAAGTAAGGAGTCCCGAGTATCGAGTAAATTCATAAACTTATCTATCTATGTGTATATATATATTATATATATGCACCCAACAATTAGAAACAAACGCTATTGCTTCAATAATGCTGACTATTGATGACTATTAGAGCCGAGTTGAAGCAGCGGGAATATGCTAGACCGACGTATGTTACGCCGGGGACCAACTATTTCAAAGGTGGTTGAGTAACAATCACTGCATGCACGATCGTTGTTGGGTTTATCGCGTTTGGTATGACAACGGGGAAACTGGCAATTGAGCGTCCTCCATTGAAAAAAGACATTTACTTCCATAACAAAACAAATCAGCAGGGGTTCAAAGGGAGGGGGAGTATGGATGGGGATATTCAGACCACACAATAGGGGTTACCGGGGGAGGGGGGCATGGTGGAAATCGGACCATACAATGGAAGAGTGTTGGAGGTAGGCCGCTGGGGAGTTCGGAGGCTGGGGGCAGTAGGCGACGTTTTCATTCCATACTACCCACTACAGTATTTCTCTCAGGTATGTGGGAACCGGCTAGACCGGCGTATGTTACGCTGGGGGTACAGCTACTAAACTATTAAACGTACTTTCACAAACATTTCCGTAGATGCATCTTTTTTGTCTTCTTCCATAATTTCTTATTTAGTCCGGTCCTGCGCCCTAGAGTTTTTTACATGCCTGACTCGGCAGTGCCCATTCCCACGTTTTCGCTAATAAGCAAGTTTTGTCAATCACTTGGAGTAAAAAAGCACGGTAACAGATTATTAAAGTAAAAAACCAATTAGTGCTACAAAATAAAAAGACGAACACCGTTTCGAAAATTTAAAATTTACATTATTCTATTATGCAAACCTGATGACGAAAATTGTAAATTGTAAATTTTCGATACGTTGTTCGTCTTTTTATTTTGTAGCTCGGATTGGTTTTACTTTAATTATCAATCACATGGCAGGTAAGGCTTGGGTTACTAAGGATTTAAGGCGGGGATTTAGGACCACTGGAAAGAAAATACGTGACTTTGTCAACAGTTGATAAATTCTGATGACATTTTTTCCCCTTGTTAACTACTTATAATAAGGGATAAGCAGTGAAAGTGAATTTTAAAAAGAGATTTTCTCTTCTAAATGTGTACATACAAGCCACCCGAATTTGGCGTCTCTGTTAGTAATTTTTTTCCGCGAATAATTTCCTTGGGCATTGTACATTCCGCTACTGAATTTCCGGCAGTTCTGATTGGGGAAGCTTTAGGAAGTTTGTGTATCGTTCCCGTGCAAAGCGTGGTTCCCCACAGTTCTGATTGCTCACTGCCAGAGGTGCCAGTGTCAGATGTGCGATCGATGTAAGGTTCATTCTGGTAGCATACGCTCGATCGTATAAACAATAAACGATAAATACCCAACCCAAAATTAATAAATTCAACCCTGTGAACGCATGTTGTTCAACTCGAGCGGGCAAATGAACCATCTTAAAATGGCGTGTTTCAGCACCGAAACACGTAAGACAGTTAAAAGGAGATGACTTCTCACTAATTTTCAACATCCTTCTCGAAATATCTTTTGCGACATTTACATAGCTCAGAGTGAATGGAGCAATCCCGTTTCTTGCGAGGAAAGAAATAGGAAAATGACTGCCTTTGCAACATTTACATACGTCGTACCAAGAATTTATAGGGTTGGGAGGAGAATTTGTGACTGAGACCCATACTGAAACGTCTTAGATACATTCACATTAGTTCATTATTAGTTTATAGAGGGCGTCACATGTTTTATGTGGGAATTTCTACCGAGTTTTTAGCCTAAAATTAAACTAAACTAATTTAAGCGAAACTAGCTTAAGTTTAATTATTATTTAGCTTAGCTTAGTTGTAATTTAGTTTACTTTAGATTTGGGCTGAAAAATCAGCAGAAAATCACCAGATAGAACACGTGGCGCCCTCTGAAAACTCGGACTGAACTAATGGGGACGAATCTAACATGTTTCAAAGGGACTATTTAGAGTTACAAATTCTTCTCCCAAACCCTTTAAATTCTTGGTCGTACTAATGTTGCAAAACTGAGCCAAACAGGAAAGCCTTCAAAGGGTAGAATGTACCTTTAATTTCTGACTTTTTTTCTTGTAACTTCAAGTCTGATACCTTTTCCCCTTGCGAATGTAATTCTGTGACTCACTTTTTCGCCTAAATCCTACAAAACGTAGTACAACATATTGCAGTTTCCCCCAAATTACGCAGTATTGCACCACACGTTCTCATAACGGAAGGGCGACTCCGGCCTTATCCAGTTTCCCCCTCCTCATTCTGCTCCCTTGCACAAACAATAACTGGCAACTGTATGTGCCCTGGATAGCACACCGTTAAGAATTATTAGCACCGTACAAAACCATGTCTTTACAATTATGTCTTACCATAAAAAATTCTGGGTGTGTAAGAAACAAAATTAAAATTAAAATTAAGTTTTGGAGAGCAAGGCAGTGCAGGAAGAGGCGAAAATTAATGGTTGAGCCTAGAAGCCCACAACAGAGGGACCGTTCATTATGTGTCATCGGGGGTGGGCTGGCAGATTGTCATCAATATAAAAAAAAAAATTCATGACTTTGGTGTTTGTGAATTTTTTTGGCCCTCCCCCTAAATAAAATTGCATTAAAATTGTAATTTTCGTGGAATGAGTGTACGAAACGTATTAGGCCTACTTTAATACCTTGTGGAATGTGCTGAACTAAATAAATTTATTACATAAACATTCTGTAACTTGCGGTGCACTTACTCGCTCGTAGTTGTTTCCTGACCCCCCCCCCCCGTGATAAGACCTTCAACAAAAATTGTAGCCCCCTCCCTCTTTATAAAAATTTTCATGACCCACCCCCTCATTTCCGCCTCCCCCCTCCCGTTCATAAATAGTGAACGATCCCTAAATCTGCCTCGTTTTGGTAATATGACCAGAATCCTTCAAATTTTAGGTTGTTCATCTGGACTATAGTGTCCGCGGCCTATCTTGAGTTTCCCCCCACAAAGACACAGATAATCATTTGTATGTTGTTGGCAGCAGAGTGCCTTGTTGATATCCAAGATGGTTACAAAAACAATGGCGGACGTCGATTACAGCCGCCCTCTCCAGGAAGACGTAGCCGCTTGACCTTTAAGCCTTAAGATAGGCCGCGTACACAATAAATATCATAGTTTGTTTAGAGGTCTAAAGAAGTTAAATGGGAAAAAAAAAACAAAAAAAACAGCCGTATGTGGAGAAAATCCCTGGATTCGTAGGCTTGTCAATCATTATTGCAAGTTATTGCCAAGAGGGTTATCGCAGAACCTGGGAAACCTGATACACCTGGGAAAGTTAGGGACATTTTCGGCCAGATGAAAATGAGAATGGGATTTAAAGGTACATCCCTCCCAGCGCCATTTTTCTCGATCCTCCACATCAAGTATGGCCCCAAGGTCTATTTCCTTACCGTTAGTCAATCCCTTGCTAAAAATCCGTTTTAAAATGTGGCGTCTACGAGATTATTAGGAAATAATTTAATACCATCTGTCATTATATGATCCTTTGCGCGCTTACAGTAACCATGACATTTCATCTGCGCGCGTGCTTGTACTAATTTTTGATCGTTTGCTAATAATTACCATGAGATCAAAAAATCTAAAAGACTGATGCGGTAAAAATTACAATTATTTATGCCAATAGATCGCCGAACAAAAATTATAAGATACTAGCCTACAAAATTATAAAGTGTAATGTTAAAATACGAAAATCGTTCCGTTTTGCGATGACGCTGTTTTTGTGTTCATGCAGTTTCGTCTACTACGCCCAAGCCCAACTGAGATAGTAGCTGCGTTCGTCTCAACGCAGCTACTCTCTCAGTTGACCTTGTATTACTACGCCTAGTCTCGCGAAACAGTGCGATGGTAACATGCGCGGGTGGCGATCTGCGCGTAGCTGTTATAAGGTAGGAGGAATGTACCTTTAAGAGGTCACGTGACTAGTCGGGGGATTTAAGGGAACAGAAGTGATCAAATACCATTATTCACTCTTCCTTATTTAAATCAGTTCTAAATCACAAAATAGGTGAGAACAACCACGAGTTTTTACTGCTGTACTAGCCACGTTGCTCGCTGATGCTCGCTGATGCTCGCTCATTCGGCGTCGTCTCGCTCCGCTCGAGGACATTTCTTGTTGCTGCTAAGACATTTCCACACCAAAAACGATCAGTCAAATGATCAAGCAAATGGTCTCTGTTCTCTATTTATTTCGTTCGACATATTTCCAAAGCATTAACCAGCAATGCCGATGTATACCATTAAGCAGATTTCCCACACATAAACAAAAAAATTATTTATTGTTCACACAATTTTCCGGATCTTACTTAGTAATGCACATCCATGAATGTTAATCTTGCATGGTCACCCCCAGTTTCGCAGAATCCATTTTCGCAGAATGTAATTTTGCAGAAAAAAATCCATTTTTGCAGAAATAATTTTTAAGGTTAGGGTTCTATGAAAATGGAATTCTAAACTCTCAGGAATTATATCCAATTTTGCAGAACCAAATTTACAGAAGAAAAATATGACCCGATACCACTTGACAAGGTGCATTGGACATGACCCAGCTTATGAACTGCATTGAACATGAACCATGTGCGGAAAAAATGTAACTTTTTGTGTTGATAGTTCTGTTTCAATGAAAATTCGAGAAAAATCCTTCAATTACGCTGGGTAGTGGCGGAAATCCTTTTTTGTTTAACCAGTATGAATAGTACCTGTAAATTAGTTAACCGCTAGCATACAATATACATCTAGATTTGTGGAATCCTAAAGTGTATGACGCAAGCAATCGTGAAACGTGGAACCTGGTTCGAACAGGAGTTCCATTCATACCACTGACAACTGATACAAAAGTAAATATTTTGTCTTGGTTCCGGAAAAGAAAGTGATATCTTTCCACGATTATATTGTATCACACCGTATACCGGCTACATATAACTCTAGGTAGCTGGGTCATTCATTCCCATTACAAATAGGCACCCCGAACAGAGAGAAAGCAGGCACAAAATAGTGATTTGCGTAACGTGTTTACGAAGTGGGACAGAAGGTTGAACGTTTGATGCGTATGTGGGGGGGTTCAGCTGTGTGTGGCTAATTTGGCCCGCCGATCTATCGATTGTTTCTGCTCGGTGGCACATTGGGGGATAATACAAAAGATCAGGGGGAGGGGGGAGGATAGGAGGCATTCGTTACTCATCGGGTGATTTCATAGATCTCCCTCCGTGTCGCTCACCCTTCTCATAGACGGCTACCGGTTTAATTTTGGGGTGTGTGGGCGAGCTGGGGCGTCGAGGCAGGAAATGACGCAGACTGCTGCTAAAGTTGTTAGAAAAACTGGTCGTGGAGGGAAAGGGTTGAGTGCAGGTGACAGTCTTTTGAATTCGTTGACTGGTATGGGGATGAAACTGCTGTTGTCCATTTTTAGTTGTGGGAAAACGTTTTTAGACATTTTTAGCGAAAAAACACAAAAGCGTTTCAGAAATAGCATGGACTGAATCAGGGTTGGCAGGCTTTTGCCACCAAGCGGTTAAAACCGGTTTTTATCATAGTTCTTACCACACCACTTTGGCCAAAAATATGATAAAACTCGACTTGAAAAGTCAATAAAAAAAAGTGTGCCCTACAATGGGCTAGTCAAATTTTCATTTGCCTCACCCCCCCCCCCCCCCCGCCTTAAATAATGACTGGTCCTTAAGGTTCTACGTAATCGTCCAAGTCCTCTTTTTATATTAATTCTTCTGACCAAATTTATAACTTTCCAAATCCGACGTGAAAATTCAGGCGTAACGACGATGGGGGCGAGGTAAAGAACCGCCGCTGTGTCAACAGAGGTGACTCGCCATTTACTTATTTAGGAACTGTCCAATTCAAGAATCAGAGCATACTGACGGTTAGTATTTTGCTGTTCATACTGACGGAAGAAAATGCTGTTTCTTTTTAAACGTTTCTCACTTTTGCATTGTGTTCTAACACGTGTTTATAAAGTGTTAGGCTACAAATTGAACGCAACTGTTTCATGTAAAATGCATTTTACGTCTGCAACACTTTATGAACGTTAAAGGGCAATTACATCCATTTTGACATGCATGCTTTAGTTTTTACATATTTACACAATAACTAAACACAAGAATTGCGGCAAGAATACGTTACGTATACGTCCGATACAACAATTTAATTACTGCATCACCAAAAGACGACATCGAGACCGCCATTGTTTTGCTGGAACGCGCAGAAATTAATGCCGACTGATGTCACTTTTCGATTTCGACTCGCAGCCGATTGAGATAGCTGTATTGGCTGTGAGAGCTCGAGCGTCTGACGGCCTTAGCTGGCCGACAGTTGTAGTGGCCAGC
>JAHWFP010066311.1:3739-23138 GCA_023313725.1 Lithobius niger
ATTCATGACTGTAGTGACTTCTGGAAGATTCTTCGGTAGGAACCATTAAGGCACTGTGCAAGAGTGTTAAATGAGCTTGCAACTCATGACTATAGATTCTTCTGGAAAATTCATTGAGGGAACCTTTGAGGCACTCAGCAACGTAGTAGTAAATGATCTTGCACTGATGCCGTGCGCTAAGATGCTTGTCTGTAAATGGAAATCACACTTTCTGAACCAATCAACCAGACCAACTGGAAATAGTTTTCTTGTAGAGAACCAGTCCTGTCAGGCACATATTTCAAAAGAGGCGAATGATCCTGCATGGTTTCTATATGGTAAAACAGCTTTTTTTCTTTTTATGGAGGGCACATTTCTCCAAACCACGCAACACTGCGCAAAACCAGATCTGTGCATAATTTTTAAACCTAGTTCAAGCTTGTTTCTCACGATTCAGACTCATCTTCTAAAGCTTGACCTTCCTCTTCCACAACTTCTTCTGCAGGGGCCGCTTCACCAGCCTCACCAGCCTCGCCTGCCTTTTCCGCAGTTGCTGCCTCTCCCGCCTCTTCCACCGTGCCCTCTTCGGCTTCTGGAGCTGCTTCCTCTGCAGATGGCATTGTAGCCGCCGACATTTCCGGAAACGTAGCAGCCGACGTTTCCTTATCGTAAACCTCTTCCTCCTCCGTCTCTTCGTCACCATAAACCGATTCCTCTTCCTCCTCCTCTCCCTCTGTGTCGCTGACTGCTTTCTGGACACTGACGGTCTCCGAAGGAAAAGATCTGGCTGCTGACGTAGACGAGTGCCGTTCGTTAACAGTGCTGCGCCGATTTCTGAGAGCAGTCAAGAGGTTTTCAGAAAAGATAATGGTCTTCTCATCCTCTTCTATGAAAAAGATGTGCGTCTCAATGCGTTCCGTGCTCAGGTTCGCTTCGTTCATGAGTCTGCGGACTTGCTCCAGAGCAGTGTCTAGTCCACTAACCAAACTGGACGGCAGCCTGAGCCTAATTGCCAGATTCACCGACTTCTCCATCAGGTCCACAGCAGACTCAAAGTTGTCAAGCAAAACTAAAAAAATAAAAATACAACAATTCGTATATACATATATACAATTATAGTTAGCATCCCTCAGAACCAGAAGAGGACAGAAATCGTATCTAATGAAACGGGAAGCTTTGTCCTCTCCTGGTTCTGAGGGGTGCTAACTAGAAAAGTGGGAGTTAGAAAATGTTGGGTCGTCAGTTTTTGTGGACCACCCTGTATATATTGTATTTTAGAAAATATGTGGAATAATTAGGCTAAATTTTAAATAGACCTTCGGACATAAAACAATTAAGCTCTTTATTAAAATGAATTTGTTTGTGTAATTATTATTGTATCGTAGTTTCACATTTGTAGAAAAGCAAAATCTGTATAGTTAACCTACACTTTTTTGTATAGGATTCGACGAGAAAATCTACCAAGTCCAGAGCCGAAAATATGAAGAGGTGTGTGTGTTGGAGTTGGAGGGGTGGGGGGGGGGGGGAAGAAGGGAGGAGATCCTCTTTCTCCAGTCAAGAGCCCGATTTAGAAAAATGCACCTTAATCCAACCGGAAAAATTTCCCTTTAGTGTAATAAAATGTATACCCAGTGAGTCTATATGCAGTAAATGGTGTCCTTAAATTATTTCGCTGATAACATTTAATTATTGGAGCAGATCGAGTGCAGACTCTTTTGCATCTCTTTACGCAGTGACCCATTGGGGGGTTTCTTTGTCACAGCATCACACCAAAACTATTGAACCGATTTTGATAAAATTTTGTACGATGCCCAAATACAACTAGAAATGTGTTTTTTTTTATTCAGATCAAAAATCGGGTGTAAATTGGGCCAGAAATTAAGGAAAATGCACAGGTTGGTCCATAAAAAAAAAAGACCAGCAAAATGTTGTTAAGTCCAAATTATTTTGTTAGCACCCTCCAGAACCGTAAAGGGCCATAAAATAGTTTTGAAAGTCCTTTTACGGTTCTGGAGGGTGCTAACAAAAAAGTTTGGACTTAAAAAAATTTTTGCTGGTTCCTTTTATATGGGCCAACCTGCATAAATTTTGCTGGTTCCTTTTATATGGGCCAACCTGCATAAATTTTGCTGGTTCCTTTTTTATGGGCCACCCTGAATAAATTTTGCAGGTTCCTTTTTTTTGGGACACCCTGTATAAATTTTGCTGGTTACTTTTTTATGGGCCACTATGTATAATAAATTGTTAGGAGAACCACTGTTAGATACTGTTTATGGTAGCATTAAATAGTATGACTTCCACGTTGAATAATGCGTTGTACAAACAAACAATGAGTGCCACAGTTTTGAGGATGAACCATTCAGGTTTACAAGAACCATGAAACCGCATTATTGATAAACGAAATATTGTTTCGCAAATTAAGACTAAAAATAAAGCGACCTAGGGAAAAAAGTTGTCCTGGATTCAGTACAAAAATGAAAAGGGAGGGAGAGGAAAGGGGGGGGGGAGGAAGGCAGGAAGGAGGGAAGGGGAAGGAGGGATGGGGAGGGAGGTAGAGGAGGGAGGATGAACAATGTAGGTGCAACTCCCCACCTTCTCAACCTCGGAGAAACTGCCGTTCCCCACCCTAGAAATAATCTCACACTCCGCTCCTGTATGTCATTACGAATAGTGGTGGCCCTAGTAATTCAATGATTACAGATAGAAACAAACTATTTTTGCTCATTTTTCACGCATCAATACTTTCTACGTATGCACATTTGCCTGAAAAATGTCTGACCAGTATTTGGCCTTGTGCCGTATGTTTTCATGAGATGCAACATTTGGAACGACTGATCTCTAACCGATGCTTTCGATACGTCCGAACATCGAGCTGTATCTCCAGCAAGCTTGGTGACAATGGAATAGGCCAATCAAAACCAATTCAACGATTAGCACAAGCTCACATTATCGTGATTAGCAGATCAAGAGATAATTCCCCAATGGGGCGGTGCACCATCTTGTCGAAAGATGACTGTTGTCTGCTTATTTTCTAGGTAAGGGAACAAATTGCTCAACCAGATCTTGATACACTAGATTCCCGAATGGGGCAGTGCACCATCTTGTCGAAAGATGACTGTTGCCTGCTTATTTTCTAGGTAAGGGAACAAATTGCTCAATCAGGTCTTGATACACTAGATTCCCGAATGGGGCGGTGCACCATCTTGTCGAAAGATGACTGTTGTCTGCTTATTTTCTAGGTAAGGGAACAAATTGCTCAATCAGGTCTTGATACACTAGATTCCCGAATGGGGCAGTGCACCATCTTGTCGAAAGATGACTGTTGTCTGCTTATTTTCTAGGTAAGGGAACAAATTGCTCAATCAGGTCTTGATACATTAGATTCACCAGTAGGGAGGTGCACCATTTTGGAGGGCCTGGTATTGCATCCAAGCTGGAGAGCCCGGATGAATACATTTGTCTTTGATTATTGGGCAAGTGAGCATTATTTAAACGAAATAAGCTGTTAATTGTACGGCACTGTTTTAACGTGAAAACTTACCTTCAGTTTGGGCTACCAGAACAGTGGAATTTAGCAGGAGACCGTTGTCTCGAGCAGCATAGGCGGATTGGATAGCTTTTAGACCACAATCTTGAGCATGTTCAACTTGATTTAACTTCAAGTGACATCGGCCTATCTCGTGCAAAAGCCATGATCGTAGTGCCAACTTTGTGCAGCGGGGCAACCACTGGCGCCATCTGTAGTGAAAATAACCCTTAAAACTGGGCACAGTATGTAAATCCAGAGTGTAACATGAGGTAGACATGCACAAACTGAAGACCGCCGTGCATAATTTTTCGAGATATAATGTACAGGATATCCCAGAATGCACTCCGGTGTTTCATTAAAGGGACACCCGGCTGCCTTGTAACATTCCGCGTGCCAAATTACAGCTACGCGCAGATCGTCATCCGAGCAATTACAGTGCCAAGGTCGGCTGGGGTGGTAGCTGCGTTCCTCGCATAGCTGCTGTCTCGGTTGGCTTTGGGAATAGTACACGAGACAGAATCAAGTCAACGATTGTGTCGTCACAAACCGGAATGATTATCATATTTTAAAATCACGATTTATAATTTTCTAGGCTAGTGTCTTATAATTTTGCTTCGGCGATCTATTGGAATAATTAATTTGAATTTTTACCGCATTAGTCTATTAGATTTTAGATCTCATGGTAATAATAAAATTAGTAGATGTACACAGAGATGAAACGTCATGATTATTGTACGCGCGCAGTGCATCATATAGTTACGGATCGTTCTGAAATATAGTTAACAATATTCAACAGAAAATCTCCTAGACGCCACATTTTAAAACCTTTTTTTAATAGCAAGGGAAAGACTAACGGTAAGTAAATAGACCTTTGGAGCCGTAGTTGATGTGGAGGATCGAGAAAAATGGCGCTGGGAGGTATATCCCTTTAATTAATAAAACTGGAACCACAAAATGATATCAAGAAACTGTTTCAGTTTTTTAAAAACTGAAAGCACAACCCACCAAGTTTCTGCAATGGCCACTGCATCCTCATGCGCAACAAAGGGTGTTCACCAAATTGAAATCTGCACACAAGGCAGATTTATTATGAAAATGGCTACCCTTCAGAAAGAGTATGTGTATCCTCTGGCTAGCATCGTTAAAGTCAGGCATCGCAGTCCAAAGACGGTATCGGAGGTAATATGCCGCATCTGAGGCACCTGCAAACAAACCGACTACTAGGTGGATGCAGCAGTTCAAGGAAACCGGAAGTGTGTTAACCTACGAAAGGCCACGGCAGACCAAATAACTCAAATGATGACCAAGTTGAAATCGATCGTCTAAGTTTTGCTCGCAGCCCACGAAAATCCACCCGACAAGGGCCTAGAGACCCCAAGCTTTCAATATCAAGGATAAAAGTTTATTGTACCCCAGTTACACACGTTTATGAACTTCAACAACGAATCAATGACGCCATTGCTTCGGTTACCACACAAACGTTGGACAATACGTGGCAAGAAATCGAATACCTGCCACGTATTATCTAACGTGCAACATAGGATGCTCACGTGGAGCCGTATAGAAGTTGGTGAGTTGTGCTTTTTGTTAAAAAAAAAAAAACCCTTTGTTGATATGATGTGTAGTTCCCGGGAGTACATTCTGGGATACCCTGTATGTTGATGTACAGTAACCTTCTCAACTTGTTTATTGACTCCTTAATAAAATGGCTATTCCTTTGGTGTTAAGACATTTTCACTGCTGGATGGCACTACACCACAACTCACATATGTATACCGCACGCCATGGCTGCTTGCTGTGACGTGCATACCACGTGAATGGGCTAGTCCAATCAGACAGCCAAACAGCCGTTGTTCTCGTTCGTCATTGGCTAACTCATGGTGACGTCACGGCAAACAGCCATTGCGCATGGTTTAGACATTTCAACCTCATTTTCTAAACCTGCTTCAGGACAAAATCAACTAAAAAGCAAAACTGCAACATCAACTCTGCAGCTTAACTCGTCCTTTTGATTTGGGTCACGGAGGTAGAAGAGAAAATTTAACTAGGGAGATGGCTCTATGAAATGACTACCCTATAGAGCAGTGACACGACGTAGTATTATTGTATATAACTCTATGCTGGAGCCTTAATGGGTTAGCTGCAAGGGGCACTGCAGTGAGACACAGAAGGGCGTCATACTGAAGCCGATGCTGTGAAGAGTGATTTCTTAGACCTAAAACGCGCGATTTTTATTGTTGGAGAAAACAACGTTATTTTAGGCCTAAGAAATCCGCTCTTCCGTTGTTTTTCCCTCCATTTTTATGTAGTGCACCTTGTAGTTATGCCCTCCAAAACCCATACTGGTGCCAATCTGGTGCCAATATGGCGGCAAATGTCACTGCTCTATAAGAGGAAAGTGTTTTCTAGCTAGAGTGCAGAAGTTATGATAAAATACTGTAGAGCAATGACCGCCGAGTGGGGTAATTCCGTTGCAACTCAAAGAATTATCCTGAAGGAATAGAATGCCATAGCGGCCATTTAGAAATTTGGACATTTCAATAGCATCGCCATTATCTAAACAATCTTGCAGGCTTGGAAGTTTGATGACGCTGCGATGTTTCTCGTAAGGTGTGGATCGTAGTCCAGGGCACCATTTCCTCTTGAGTTTTTCAAAAATGTCGATAGATTTATTGTCTTTTCATGAAATTCGGCTCTCATTTTTCGACGTGTTATTTAACATTAGAAGAAAAAGAACGCGAAATCTCTTAAACATTTTTATGGGATTTATGCCATCTAGTAGAAAAGATGAATATAACCAATAGGAGTTGGCCATTCTTTTACCGTAAATTCTCTATTGTAGGCGGGTCGTCAATTGTTGCCAGTCTCTAATTGTAGCTGGGTGTTTTCCCTATCATGAATTAGTAGTGGCCTGTCTCTAGTTGTAGCCGGGTGTTTTCTCTATCATGAATTAGTAGTAGCCTGTCTCTAGTTGTAGCCGGGCGTTTTCCCTAACATGAATTAGTAGTAGCCGGTCTCTAATTGTAGCCAGGTGTTTTCCCTATCATGAATTAGTAGTAGCCTGTCTCTAATTGTAGCCGGGTGTTTTCCCTATCATGAATTAGTAGTAGCCTGTCTCTAGTTGTAGCCGGGTGTTTTCCCTATCATGAATTAGTAGTAGCCTGTCTCTAGTTGTAGCCGGGTGTTTTCCCTATCATGAATTAGTAGTAGCCGGTCTCTAATTGTAGCTGGGTGTTTTCCCTATCATGAATTAGTAGTAGCCGGTCTCTAATTGTAGCTGGGTGTTTTCCCTATCATGAATTAGTAGTAGCCTGTCTCTAGTTGTAGCCGAGTCTCTAATTGTGGCCAGGTCAAAATATGAACGAACACGTCCAGCATATAAATAGATAACGTATCCAAATTAAAGAGTAATGGTAAAAGCATTCTTGCGACATGATTTACCGTTTTTAATGTCAGATACACGTTCTACATGAATCAATAGCATCAATTTCCTTTCTAAATTTGTGTAGTAGCCGGTTTCTAGTTGTAGCCAGATCTCTAATTGTAGCTGGGTCAAAATGGTTTGATTTTTTTTTACCAGTAGCCAGGACTATAAATAGAGGATTTACGGTATCTTTCATTTTTTTTTCAACGTGAAAGCTATCTAACCAAAATTGACCAGCCATTTCTTACTGAAAACATACTTACGCCATGACAGCCTTTTCATACATGTGCAAGCTCACATAGGTTTTGCCAAGATGTTCCAGGGCAATGTCTGTTGCTTCACGCAGATGCCTGTCACACAACAAAAGAGTTAAGAGTTAGGAAGCGCCATAGAAGATGGCGTTGCCAATAAAACAACCTAACTTATGAGTTGTATTCACGTGCTACCGCGATTTACAGCGTTTCGTTTACTAACAGTTTGCAATGGCAATATTACAGGGTGGCTTGTCCCGAGCGTTACAAGCATTTATGCACGTGTGTGATGGTCGTATTTTCTTTCACATCACGTTGTTGCTTCGCATGTGCGTAAACGAGGCTTTATGCAATAATCAGAAAATCACAAGTGGAACCCATCGTGCCCTCTGGATGTGATGGTAGAAACTAGCAATTGGCTCTCCAGCAGGTTTGAAAATTTCTTCTCAACCTAACCAACTCATTATGAACTTCATAATAACGTATCACATGTTAGTCTCACGAATCCACCAGCAAAGTTAAGATCAAAAAGACAAATGCCGTTACGTTTCTTTTCCATCGAGCAATTTAGCCAAATACGAGTATGGTGTAAAATAAGCGTCAATATTACGCATTTCATATTACGTTAATTCAGTTTATGTAGCCATAGTTTGATGTTGATCGCACACCACAGGTTTGTTTTGCTAAACCGCTTCAAGGAAAAGAATCGCTGGGATATACAGGTTTTGTTCAAAAGGCAAGTCAAACCAAAAATGAATTACGCAGGTTTAGGATCCGGTTAACTGCTTTGTCGCAATGATCAGCGCATACATAGAGGCCACCAGAAATGGTCCAAGGCAGAAGCCAAAATTTGGTCGAATTGAGTGCCTCAGGATATACCGGCTTTTCAAAAAGGCTCTCTCCAACCCTTTTAGAGTAAAAAAGATTTTACAATGGAAAACTCGAATTAAAGTGAAGTTTCTCTTGTAAGTGTAGTTGCAGATTAGGCTGTTATATGCCTATGTACATCATAGTATTTTATTGCTGTTGTTGCTCTAAATTCAATATTCAGTGCTAACGAACTTGATCTCCAGTATAACAGAGCCAAAGACAGCAGGGTTGGTTAGGATATGATATTTAGGTACTGAAGGAAATGCCCACACACACTAAAATGCTTGGGAATTGCTAGATCACCTATAGAACATCAGTGTCGGAAAAGTTGGTTAGATTTATGAGAGTTAGGAACTGGATAAATGAAGCTAACAGTTTGCGTTAAAGATTGGCCATGTGAGGATACAAGATACTCTAATCTGAGAAAGAGAGAAAAGACAACTGCCCCAACAGGGGACTGGAACCCAGGACTTCCGGTGGACTACGCCGGGCGCTCTAACCACTGCGCTACCGGGGCGGATACTGGCTGCAGGCTCCAGCCGAGCTAACTAGCTGTTCAGTCTTTCTCAGTGGTGATCTAAAGGTCACAAACATACACAAGGTGGGAAAGCAACATTGCTTCTTGGCATCCACACTAGAAACAATGCGAGGAATAAATAAAGAATAAATCTACAAGGTAAAGGTAAACAAAGCAAACGGCCAATAGGGGCAGTTGCCTTCTCTTTCTTTCTCAGATTTGTGTATCTTGTATCTTCACAAGCCCAATCTTTAATGCAGACTGTTTGTTTCATTTACCCTTTACCGTGCGATTTATTTATTTTTAATTAGGAACTCGTGTAAACGTCCACATACTGCAAACATGCTTCAGAATTGCTAGCTCACCTAAAGGGAATCAGTGTCAGTAAATTTGGTTAGGTTATGAGAGTTAGGAACTGGAGGAAACCCCCACATACAGTAAAAATGCTATAGAATTGCTGGTTCTCCTACAGGGCATCAGTGTCAGCAAGGCTGGTTAGGATTATGAGATTTAGGAACTGGAGGAAACATCCACATACAGTTGACAGGCTTGAGAATTGCTGGTTCCTAGAGGGCATCAGTGTCAGCAAGGTTGGTTAGGTTTATGAGATTTAGGAACTGGAGGAAACATCCACATACAGTAAACATGCTTGAGAATTGTTGGTTCTCCTAGGGAGCATCAGTATCAGCAAGGTTGAAGAAAAGCACCCGAAGAAAAAGAAAAATTATCAGTGATCTGGGTAAACAAATGCATGTCGGGCCAGAAAGTCTGGAAGTACTGCGATCGCCAACTGAAAATTATTGTTGTCCACGAAATTTTCCTCCTTATGTATATTGCCAAACATTTACTTTACATCACATCAGCTTATTTTGAATGATTAATCCAGCGCTCAGTTGATGAACGCACCTATTATTCAACATGGCCGACACTGACCAACGAGTAAAACCCGTACATATACTAGGGATAGACAGATATTAAAATCGGTATCGGTATTTACAGATATTATCGGTATTTTTCGTGCATCGGTGTTTATTTACAGATATTTGCC
Source organism: Lithobius niger (assembly GCA_023313725.1). Lineage (NCBI taxonomy): Eukaryota > Metazoa > Arthropoda > Chilopoda > Lithobiomorpha > Lithobiidae > Lithobius > Lithobius niger. The sequence goes on from JAHWFP010066311.1 coordinate 13,358, forward strand.
GATACGACCATCTTCCGTGCGTACTGGCTATTCTGCCTAGCTTGAGAGAAACCTTTCCTGTATAGCACCGCTCGCATCGCATGACATCATCTGGACAGCGTATCGGTGAATTTAACGCGTGCGTACTGTCGGCTTTTTGCAATTAGGCCTTTCTGCAGTGTGGACTGGGATTTTTTATGGTCAGAGTTACGAATTAGTTTGACTTTTTAACCTGATGACTTTTTAAAAAAATAGGTATCGGTGTATCGGAATCTGTATCGGTATCTGTATCGAATCTGAGTGAGGGGAAAATATCGGTATCGGGTCGGTATTTTTCTGTATCGGTCGATCCCTAACATATACACTTCCCATCACCAGGATCGAACCCGGGTCTGTAAAAAGCCCGCGATGTACAGGTGGGACCAGGACGCCTATCGAATCTGACGCCCCAGTTTTCGGTGTTTCCCATAACAGCCGCCCATTGTAAACGCAGACATATGCATAAGCACGAATATGGGAATCTGCTCTTTAGGAGATGTTTTTATGTATTTAAATTAATGGCCATCCAGGGTTAAATAGGGGATCCGAGTAAATGGTCTGAATTAAATTTTTTCCGACTACACTATTATTACGTTGGCACTCTTGGTGCCACATTATTAGGCCCGTATTTGTGCCATTAGGCCCACATTAGAGTGACTAGGCTTATATTAAGTGAGGAGACCAAAGACTTGTAATATATCACAAGTAAAGCCTAGTGGACTAACGCTTCCGCAGACTAATGCTACGAGTGGACTAACGCTCCCAGGATGCAATCGGATAATGACTGGATACAAATTTGACTTAAAATTTCGGTGCACCGTCATTTATCACTGGCGGTGCGCAAACTAAGCCTGGTCGCGTGGAATGTGGTGGTGCAGGCTGGCTAAAGGTTTCAACTTTGTTGATTCGGATGTTAAGCAAAATGAATGAATACGTGTTTCACTTAAAAGCATACAGTTTTAAACCAAATACAATGTGGTGTTAATTTCGAGGACCGACGTAGGCCTCGAAATTGGTAGCCTGGTACGATAGAAAGTTATTTATTTCGTAGATGTTGATTTCCAATGCTGAGTTGAATTGTTTCCGAGTTGTAGGCGCAACAATCATTGCATACATGACCGTTGTTGTGTGCTTATCGCTTGGTAAACTGCGATTGTCTTTTGTTGTTAAATAAAGATCATACCAAATGATAGTCGAAAATTCAGCGGAATATAAAAGTGTGTACATTACGTTTGGAGAGTCTTTTGGGGAGCGGAAAAACTGGGATGGAGAAAGACATGAGCGGGGGAACAGAACGTCGATAAATCTAAAGCCACCCACCTTCCGACGGGACGGTTAGCACTCATTTTTAGATGGGCTGACCTCTAGTATTACTGAGCCTCTAGTATATTTGCTAAGTAGCTTAGGAAGGCCACACTCGGCCAAGTTGTTTTCACCCGAATTACAGATCGATTAGTAACCCCTGGTGCCCGCTAGGAGACACTGGTTGACGGATCAATTCTCTCAACATGTTTACACAGGGAGTTCCATTAGTCTCAAACTCTCGTAAACCTAATCAAGCCATCACGTCGACGTTTACGATTTATCATTGATGGTGTAAGAGACAAATTCTGGAGACTGATGTCAATAGAACAGGTCCCTTCCTCGAGGGCCGCTGCTGTTCAGGACTAGCGGGCGTTAGCATCCCCAGGCAAAAGTGTAGGCTCAGTGCCTGTACAAGCGTCTTGCCATGGCAGTATTTTTGTGCATTCATGGAAACAAGTGCCAGGCCACTATAAATGCTCAGAATAGAGCCGTATGGTTTTAGTAGACATCGTCTTTGTAAAATACTATAGGACCACTCCTAACCAACAGATACGTGAAAGGTGCACCTCTGAGCTAGGAAAGCTGATTTAGAACATGACGATACATGCATTGTTACGTGTTAAAAAACCTTACTGCAATGGAAGCTTTTGCAGTCGTTCTTGAGATGGTATTTTTGTCAAGCCTAGCATCCGAGTTAATATCGTCTCATATTTGTGTGCGGTTGTTAAAGATGATTTCCAGCTGCAATGAGCTAATCTTCATGGTTTCTTTCTAGTGTTCTGGGCTTACATGACCCTAACACACCTTATACTCACTTGTGCCGCCGACTTGGCGACTTGCAGGCTTACTATGTATTATTTACTGATGTAACAACTTTACGACTTTGAGTTTGTGATATTGTCAAGTGCCCTATTTCGTTTTCCTGACAACGAATCTGAAGCTTGGGAAGACTACACAGCCGTACTTCAATTTCCTGACAACAGTAGGAACTTAAGTTGGCCTACTGAAGCTTGAGAACAATTTCTACTTGCCTAACGAGACATTTTATTGTCGTTTTTTTCTCTTGCACCTCGTTATTTGCTCCCTAAGAAGTTCTACAATAGAACGAACAGATTTACAGTAGGATTTCCGCTTCGAAATGTTGTAAACAACTTCCATGGCCGCAGCCAATAGAGCAGTAACACGACGTAGTATTATTGTATATAACTCTATGCTGGAGCCTTAATGGGCTAGCTGCAAGGGGCACTGCAGAGAGAAACATAAGGGCGTCATACTGAAGCCGATGCTGTGAAGAGTGATTTCTTAGACCTAAAACGTGCGATTTTTGTTGTTGGAGAAGAAAACGTTTTTTAAGCCTAAGAAATCTGCTCTTAGTTGTTTTTCCCTCCATTTTTATGTAGTGCACCTTGTAGTTATGCCCTCCAAAACCCATACTGGTGCCAATATGGCGGCAAATGTCACTGCTCTATAGGCCAGTGACATAACGTAGTATTATTGCATATAACTCTATGGTGGAGCCAGTAACTGGGTTAGCTGTAAGAGGCACTGGAGGGGAAAAAGAAGGGCGTCTTACTGAAGCCAATGCTATTAGACTGGATTTCTTAAGCCTATGACGCGCGATTTTTGTTGTTGAAGAAAACAACGTTTTTTTAAGCCTAAGAAATCCACTCTCAAAACACTGTCTTGACTAGAATGCCGTTGTTTTCCCTTACATTTTAATCTAGTGCACCTTGCAGTTATGCCCTCCGGATGCTATCTCGTAGGCAATATGACGTCACTTGACGCTGCCCTATAAGCACACTATCTACATCGTCATGCCAAGTGGCGATCCTCAGACGTTTTCCAAAGAACGTAATCGATAATTTCTTATTCTTACTTACTTAACACTAATCTAATCCTAAACGTTGATCAAATAAATACACAACATAACTATAAAATCGGCGACAGACATGACAAAAAAATGCTAGAAAGTAAAATGCAAGGTTTTGTTAAAATAATATTTGAAATCAGTAAAACAATAACGGAGCCAGACACTGAAACCTTTGCATCAGTACCCAGGACTTGAAAACTTAGAGCTCCAACAACACCCAGCTAACAGTATCTTTTTTAAACCCCAAGTAGGCTACATTACAAACTACACGACAATTTTACTTTAGCTACTTTAGCATTACATCTAACCGTTTGGTGGCAATATGAAGTTCCCTCTGGTGGCAAATTAAGGCCCTCTCCAGCAGACCCAACTCCAGGCAGGCGTTGCCCATCAAACAGTAGGCCGTACACACAATGTTCGCCTTGCCCGGCCACATACTGTAGTATACAGGCAACAGCAGTGTCTGCAAGCGACGGCTCAACTTGATTACGTCCCGCCAACGGCTTGCCGTCATCCCTGTGAGAAACATTATACAGTTGTTATATTTCCTCCATCCCCCAGGGGGCGACTTTTTAAATTAGTTATCACTACTTACAATAATTTAAATAAGGGCTGCACTGTAAACAAGGATAAATTTTGATTAGTTGATTTGTTGCCAGGAAGGGAACAAGTTAATAACTGCTTGACCATTTCTAAATAGTTTAGAGCAATTGACGCTAGCTAGCTTCAAGATACTAGTTAGCTGTTTTACTGTCATGGGCTGTTTTGAATGAACGATATCACTGTCTTATTTTCAGCCTATAATACCCCAAGTGCTTCTATGAGATCAATAATTTGTGTGTTTTAGCACGAAACTCTTTTCCAAATTTAATTTCCCGAGAGCGAAGGTCGAGGGAAATTTGTTGGAAAGGAATTGAGTGGTAAAACACCCAAATTATACATTTCACAGAAGCAGGAGTGGGATTCGGTTTGAGAATTTTTATTTCTCTTTCCGTAAAACGATTCTCCGAAGCAATTTCGTTCTACGGTTTCGTTTCTCCGTGGTGTTATCAGTGTAATTCGGTTTCGCTTTCGATTTGCTAGGGTCTTTTCAGTGTTAAAGTCGACTATGGTACTCGTATTGCGGAAAGAAAACAAAAATTCTCAATGTAACGCTGTTGCCCAGATAATTTTGTCGCACAGCGAATTTTCAGAGTACGCGTGCTGTTGTGCAGTTGTTTTCATTACACTTCACTGCCCACAGCTTTTATATTGCTGTTGTACAGTTGTTTTCAGCACAACTTGTACATTGTGCGGCTGTTTTTAGCCTCGATGTGTCCATTGTAGAGCTATTTACGGTGCACGATTTGTCCATTGTACAGCTCAACTAAGATTTGGGTTTGGTGGAAATACATAACTGGATAATAAAGTTTTAATTCAGGATTATTTCATTTTCGTAGGCACTGTTTTGGATTTTAGTAGCTTGAACTCTGCTACAGTGTGTACTGCAGGCTTAAGTTTCAGCGTGCTATGCACCAATTAAGTGTCCCGGCATGTTTACGCCCGAGAATTCAGAAGCATAGATTCCGTGTCACTGTAGGTTGGAGCAGGTAATCACAAAATAGAATGAATGTAATTTCCATTTGAAATGCACGACGGGTGCTTTGCTGAGTTTGGTCTCAGGTATCGCAGTAGCCTTTATTTTGGATGATAGTTAACGGTAGAAAACTTACTCGTAGATGGATCTTCCAAGGTCCATTTTTTACAAATATCCAGCAACATTTATCGCTCAACCTGAAGACATACTGCCGCATTGAGGAAAGACATGTGAATTTATTTATTAACTGGTTAAACTTAAATAACCCATCACTATGTATGTGGAGAAAAATAAAATTTTCAAGGCTAGAAATGACAAGAATGACACTTTTTTTAATTGACCGAATGCGTATACTACGTGTCTAAAAAAGAGAAGAGTGCATAGTGCAATCCTATAATCATCAGGGGTTGCTATCAACTGTATATCTTGCGTATACAGTATCAGCAGCTGAACAACAGGTGCCTGTAAGTTTTGGATACACATAACAAATGTTCAGTTCATTGTGCGCCTAAGCCAGAATGATACTGTCTACACCGAGATGAAAAACGTGAAGAGTTACATTTGCAATGACCCTTGAAATAGTTAAATTTGTTCCAAACATGTTCCATAACACGTAACTACAGATAGTTTGCATTTTCTTGCAGATAAGCAGGACTACTTGGCTAGAAAATGAAGACGTCATGGTTGAACGGATCACGCAAGGGGGGTTTGCTTCAGAAAGGTTAAGATGCTCTTTTTTCCAGAAAAGAATGACAGTCACAAAGTTACCCTATAAAGAGAGACTTCCCTCACAGTGGCTAGAGTAGTTAAACAGGATTTTAATTCTATCATAAAAAAACTATCCTATACTTTATTTTACTTTACTTTACTATCCTAAAATACTTAACCTCTAGTATAAGCTTTTCAATCGGATACAGCCTTGTCCACCAATTTTCAAGGAAGCATGGCTTCTCAACTCTATTCTTTGCAAGACTCAATCCCAAAATTCATTGAAGTGAAGTTAGCGGAAAATTTCCACTCACATCCAGTTTTGCTTCTTGGGTCGGATGACCTTACTCTGCAGGCACTCTCTCGAAAAACGATCCTGATCTGCTGCTTTCGCTCCAATGATCTTGGGGATTGAGTCTTGCAAGGAATGGAGTTGAGAAGCCATATTTCTTGAAATCGGTGAACCTGGGCTTAAGATAGAAGGTCGTATCCGATTAAAAAGCTAATATTAAAGAAAATATTTTGTATTTGGTAAGAAACTAGGATATAGCTAATATTAAAGGGGAAGTATTTTGTAGATAGTGAGAGAAACTAGGATATAGCTAATATTAAAGGGGAAGTATTTTGTACATAGTGAGAGAAACTAGGATATTACTAACGGGAAGGATTTTCCAGATAGTAGAAAACTAGGATATTACCAATACTAAAGGGAATTATTTGGCAGATAGTAAGAAACTAGGATATTGTTGCAAAGGTTCAGACAAAGTGGATATCTGAGAGGGGGAATGCTGCCAAAACTCGAAAGCTACAAAACAGGACAACAGAACAGGACAACGGATTGCATAAATGATTAAAACTGACAGTGAAAACCTGCAGTGGTGTAGGACTAGAAAAATTGTTTAAGTTCTCAACCCAAAAATGCGTACGGCTTCTCACCTGTGAGATAATCCAGCATCAAACAGACGAAAAAAATCGTACAAAAGGAGAATGGTTAAAAGCATTTTATATTTCTGTAATAGCATTCATAAACTAATTTTTACAGTAAAAACGTTGCAGTACCGTACGCACCACCATGTTCAGTAAAAGTGTGTAAAAACGAGGGCGAGAACCTGCAGTGGAGTAGGACTGGAAACTTGTACTACGAAAGGATTTGTATCAGTTTCCAACCCAAACATGCGTACGGTTTCAAGCCTGTGAGATAATCCAACATTACACAGAAAATAAAATCGTACAAAATGAAAATGGATAAAAGCATTTTATATTTCTGTAATAGTATTCGAAAACTAATTTTGACAGTAGAGATGTTACAGTGCAGTACGCTCCACTATGTAAGTAAAAGTGAGTAAAATCGAGGGTGAGAACCTGCTGGCATAGCAATGGAAACGCTTTAACAAAAATAGTTTCAGTTTCCAACCCAAAATGCGTACGGTTTCTCACCTGTGAGATAATCCAGCATCACACAGCAAATAAAATCGTACAAAATAAGAAAGGATAAAAATATTTGTATAATAGCATTGGTAAACTAATTTTTACATTTAAGACGTTACAGTACAGTACTAACCACAAATATTATGACATTTCCATAATTTTTACATCATGCTACACGTAGTACGTAGACATTTTACTAAATTTAGCATTAGCTACACATCAATATACACGATGGACAGTGGACAAATGGTATGAAACGGAATTACAGTTCATTTATCATATTGCGGCTATTTAAATTAACAGTACCACAATAATCAAGAATACATGCACATTCCGATGTTACACAACACTAATACAGATTTACAAATATACAAGCTTGCAGACGTGTTGAAACATTGATAACAGAGGGAACATTACTGAGCAAAGCATCGCATCACACTGCAGAATGACTTTTTTCAAGGATTGTGTAGAGGCAGAATCAAAATGTTTCAATTTGCCAACTTTTTCACTTACGTATTTCTGCAACAGCATTTTACTCCAGTTAACATACTTGAAATCCGTCATTGAAAACTGATGGAAAAAGGACTGACGAATCAAGATTTAGCGTGCAGCGGGAATAAGTAACAAAGATGGCCAAAACGGCACCTCCTTCTGCCATTTCTACAATTCAACTGTTGCTGCTTCGTAATTTTCTGAACCCCCGGTTTCCATCGAAACCATCGAAAACGCCTGCTTGTCATTTTCGTGGCATGTGACAACATTGATACGGTAAATGCTGAACCACGAATTCACTAAAGGGTTTAAGAGTATGCACAGCTTTGAAGCTAGTGCATGGCTAATTTCCTCGTCTTAGTAGATGACTGACCAAAACAGAAAACTGTCCAAATCTAGCCAAAACAAAAATGACACCTCGTCCTGCTATACATTTCTATAAATCAACATTTTGTTGCTTCGAATTTTCCGAACCCCAATTTCCCGTGAAACGACCTGCTTGTCCTTTTTCATGGCATGTGTAAACATTGATAAATGCCGAACCACAAACTCACTGAAGGGCTAGGAATGCATGCAGCTTTCATTGCGTAATGAGCGAGCATTTTTAAACATTTTTTAAAACTAATGCATGTCCATTTTACTCGTCATAGTAGATGACTGGCCAAAACACACAACTTGTTTATAGACTAAAAGGCAAAAAATAAATTTAATCAAGGCTTTAAACTAAATTTTGCAATACGACATGGGGCTTTAGGGCGCGTTTATGCAGCGACTCGCCTTTGCATTCTCGCAGCTAGAACTCAAAGGTGACATTGCCATGGTAACAACGCTAAATGGATTAGCTAAATCTGACATCGTTTGAGTAAATACTTGCTGTCTTATAATCCGTGCCAATAATATAAAGAATTCCTCATGACGAAACAATTTTCCCAAACACTTCTGAACTCACGTTATTTGCTGTTTTCGTTGCGGGGCAGCAGACATAAAACCGCCGCCATGTTGGAATTTGAGGTGATTTCTAGCTTCTAACTGCGAGAATGCAAAAGCAAGTGGTAGCGTAAACGTACCCTTATACTTGAGTCACTGTAACAGTTCATGTACTTAGCCAGAGTACCATTTATTTTCTAAACCCAAATGGGATTCAGTACTGCAGAAATACTATTGTTGACTTGATTGGATTATTATTGAAACCGGTTAAAATCTAAGCTTGCTTTACAAACTAACGGTTTACATAGTTTACGCAGTTATTTTGTTAAACCAAAAGGGGATTAATTCACTGGGAACTACTCTTGTGACGTGAATGGATTCAGGACCAGCAACAGGGGGGAACAAGGGTGACAATTTGCACCAGGTCCAGGGAATTCAGGGAACCAGAAATTTTTACTCGTGCTTGGTTATTGAACTTTTCGATTCCGCTAAGGTTATATTTGGGTAGAATTTCTCATCATCAATCAGCAAAAGTTTGAGTTTGTCTTGTGATCCCTTGTAAATTCCACCAAATAATATCTGGAAACACACAATACTAAGTTGGGTTTCCGGGTTGCTGCCCTGGACCCCATTGGCACTCCCCAGCCAGAATCACCCAGCCAAAAAAGGGAGTGCCCTTTTGTACCAGCTCCGGAGGATCATGTCACTCCGGAGGATCCTGTCACTAGCCTTGATGGATTCTTATTAAGCCAGGATAAAACTAATTTCCGAGATGCATAGCAGTGTGTATTTATTTAAGCGACGACCTACCACATTAAGTCATTACTTAGCTTCCTGAAGTTCACGTTATCTTCCGGAAAATGGATCTGGTGAGGTCATCTTCGACCTGTTGTACCTCACCTACTCTCAGAGAGTCAAATCCTAAACAAGTTTCAACTTGGATAGAAGAAGTGGCCTGACGATACGTTTCATCCCTTTCCCAGAGACTCGCTCAAGGAGAGCGAAGGCCAATAGAACGAGCTTTCCGAGCGATAATTGACTACCCACTTTCCTCACGCGAGTCTGAGGATTGCTGCAGGGACTGAGCAGTAGTTAGGCTCGGTAAAGGGCGCCGAATGCTTTTCTTGCCGCGCGGTGGATGCGGCAGCAAGGGCGGCGTTGGGGGGTGTTTATCACTACCTTGTTGCATGCGTATCAGCAGACCATCCACTTGACGGAGGATGTGATTCAAGTTGGCGTAAATGCCCCCAGTCTTGCGCATGCGCAGATGAACTCGTGCCACCACTTGCTTCGTAGGTAGGACCGGATTGACGGGCTTCTGTTGTCGCCAAAACTCTTGACGCACTTCCATGAAACCTAGGATGTTGCGAGCAGCTTCCACTGCGGCGCGACCTCCGGGTTTGTCGATGCGAGAGAGTTCTGCAATGATTCAAGAATAAAAAGACGTCCATCAGTGG
>JAHWFP010066311.1:29927-53175 GCA_023313725.1 Lithobius niger
AAAAAAACCTGGGAAACTCAGGAAAGTCTCCGATTTTTCACAAAAAAACCTGGGAAACTCAGGGAAGTCTCCGATTTTTCACAAAAAAACGTGGAAAACTCAGGGAATTCTCCGATTTTCCACAAAAAACCTGGGAAACTCGCGGAATTCTCCGATTTTTCACAAAAAAACCTGGTAAACTCCCGGGGGGGGGCGGGGGATAAGCTGTGCTTGGAGGCTAATCTTCAAAGCTGTAAAACCTTGTTAAAAATAAAAACGTATCCAAACTTTTCAAAGGGCTAGGCTTAACTACATTAAACACACAGAGTTAAAAAATGATATATTCTATTTTGACACCAAAAAGTTCATTTTTACTCTTTTGTACTGTGTAAACCCAACAAATAAGTAAAATTGGTAAAATATGTTGGAATAGATTGCTTCCTGAAATTACGGTAAATGGCCTGGAAATTGACCTCACTCTGGAAAACCTGGAAACCTCAGGGAAATTTGTATCAGTATTTTGGCGAGAACCCTGGTAAAACTGAAACTGGATACGGACTTTGAAATTAAACTGCTACACTGTTATTCAGAGAAATATAAAAGTGTTAAAATAACCGTTTGTGAATTTTCTCATGGAAGAATAATCGTAACGAAGAAGAGTTTGAATTTCAAGGCTTTCTTCTTGAAGAAGAGAGAAGAAGGAATAGGTGGACGGAATCCAGGCAAACAGTCCAGACCACGAAACACCTTGTTGTAAGAAGTAATGACAAACACAAAAGTTCGAAGTCAAGAATTAGTCCACAAAAGTCAAGGAAGAAGATGGAAGAAGGGCTTCTCCAGCAACAAATTTGGACATTTCGCTCGAGATTGAAACAATAATAAGATAAAATGAGCCGGCTCCACCCCAGCCAACGCAAACGAAATAATGTTACAAAATAACCAAGACTACCATGGAAGGAAATACAAAGCCAGTTAACACAGAAAACAACTGGATCATCAATTCTGGAGATAGCGTGGTGATTTAATATCTACCATATTCGTTTCACTCTTGTCACAGTGTGGTAGTGACCAATAAGTAACTCCGGAAGACTTCCCAGCCTACAAGAAACTGAACAATAAATTTGTGTTGACAGCTTGATGGCTCCTCACAAGCAGCAGTAGTTGGAAGAGGGACAGTACAGTCATGGAATGCAAATATGTACATGTGGAATTCACAGAGGTTCACCATTTATCCTCTATAAAAGCTAATGTTATTTCTGTCGTTGTAACACAGAAAGTCAGTTACCTGGCATAATTCTCTGAAGGAGAATGTTCACCCAAGACCCAAATGGAAAGCGGGTAATGCAAATGAAGCATCGATGGGACAATTTATTTCCAGTGGCTAAATCTATCAGTAAGATGTAGCATAAAAAAACACAGGAAAAAGTATAACAACAACAACAGCGCCAGTGATTTGGGACAAATTGAAAGAGAAAAAAACATTGGGGGCAAAAGAAAAGTGAAGGTCGATGACTATTAATTACGGCACAAACGACTTGGACACCTACTGTACTTTTCAACTAATCAAACGAATGCGACGTCAAGATCTAGTAAAAGGATCTAAGATGCTGAGACTGCCGCACCAAGTACGCATTGTGAAGCTTGTCAACTGGGAAGATGATGTCCAAGGAAGTCTTTCAAAGCAGTAAAGTTCCAGCAGTCGAAAGGAAAGCTAAGACCAATGCACTCCAATGTATGAAGCCCAGCACCATAAACAACAATGAATGGAGAGAGATATTATGTGAGCTTTATTGACGAATATTCACGTAAAGCATGGATACTTCTTGTGGAAAAGAAATGTGAGGCATTTAGCATATTCAAGAAATCCCAGATCGTGGTGGAAGCGAATGCCGGTTAAGAAAATCTGAGGGATGCGGACGGATAGCAGCGGAAAATTGTGTGGTCAAGAATTTGACGCAACCAACAATAGTTGTTTCCAGGCATTAAGAGGACAATACAAGACGATCTACGTGATACACGGCCACGTGCTTTCTATTGTACTGAGCCCCAGAATTCTGGGCATACCATGAATAAACCCGGTCACAAAATGATAAAGATCCTTCATCAAAAATTGAAACATGTACGCAAAACATGGCACAACTGGACTTCAGTAAGTGGCAGTGGTGGTCGCCAGAGGGCATCACGGAGATGGAAAAGCAGAGGTTCAATACACAGTACAAATAATAAACCTGAAAGTTGATCCCCTAACGAATTCCAGGCTAGAAAGGAAAAAGACTAAGAAGGGAGACAACTTTAAGAGGGTGTATGCCCCACGGTGTACAGAAGTTCAACACTTTCCACAAAAGAAAAACCAGAGCCCATAGCCTGCAGAACGATGTTTCGCCATGTCCAAGTCTGTGCACTGATCTAACTAATAACAGCCGCAGGAATACCCCTTGCATTAGATTAATAGAAAGTATCTCGCAACAGGTTAATAGTATCACGAATCGAATGGCCAGGCACACAGACTTGGTCACAGTGACTACTCACTACTGTTCCTACGACCTGTTTCAAGCGATTAGTTAACACTACGAAATTAACGTGGCAACCAGTTCCTAACAGAGACATGGGTCTGCAATTCTCAATGGGTAATGTTGGGCGCCCCCCCAGCTTTTGAAGCAAGGCGAGTACTGCCCGCCTCATTTATAGGGGCAACTCCCCCTTGTTGAGGTAGTGATTGGGGACTTCCAACAGTGTCGACCCAGCTCTTCCCAAAAGAATACGTAGAATTTTGTGCAAAGGCCATCCCAACCACGAGACCACTGACAGCTCCTTCAAAGTCAGAGCACCAACACAAACATCCGCATCTTCACGAGACACAGATGAAAATCCAATCAGGAAACTGTGGTCAGCCGAAGTGGAAACATCTCCTGCATACACAGCAGCATAAAACCCTGCACTCTCTGACCAACAGCATCTTCATCGGTACAGATGTGACCATCCTTCTTGCATTGGGCCACACTGGTGAAGCTTTAGTGCACTCCAACGAAAATAAATCCTTTGTTGGCTCCTACATGGTGCCCCCCACCCCGACTAACTCACCACGTCACCCCGGTAATCAACCCTCTCTGCAGGACACATTCTAAACTTTATATTAAACTTCAATCAAACTTACCGCCAACGGAGCTGCGAATAGCCTCTTGAGACTTCTGCACTCCGAGACGAAATACATCCATATCTGGCCTGACCATTAGTCCCCGCTGGTAATATACCAGGGCAGACTCGAAAACCCCCATCATATAGAAAGCCTCTGCCTTTTGATAAATAGCCTGAAAAGAAGAATCAACGTTAAAGTTTACCTTTTACGAACATACAAATCAATCATTAAAGTTTACAACTTTATAAAGATGAGTCACAGTTTTTAATAAGAGCACGAAGCTTATGCAAGAAGCCTAAAAACTGGGCGATTTATATAAAGCAATCACCTGCAGCTTTTAACGGGAAAATACGTGTAAAAAGCTTCGGAGCACAAGCTTAATCACGAATCCCGAAAACTGGGCGCTTTCTATAAAGTAATCACCTGCTTTTAGCTGGGAAAAGCTGTGCAAAAAAACGATGATGACCACCAAGCTTGCACAAAAGGCCTAAAGAGTGGATTCTTTATGTAAACCGATCACCTGCAGCATTTAACGCGAAAACATGCACGAAACGTTTAAGAGCACAAAGCTTATGCAAGAAGCCCAAAAACTGGGCTCTTTATACGTATAAACCGGTCACCTGCAACTTTTAATGAGAAAATATATGCAAACGATTTTTACTTAAAGCAATCACCTGCAGCTTTTCACGGGGGAAATTATACGCACAAAAATATTAACCCATAACCACCTGAAAAAACCTTCAGATCCATTTTTTTAGAGTCCCATGGTTCTCGGATTCGAATCGGTATTCTCTTGGTTTGGAGACGACGACGCTGACCACTGGGCTGTGCTTGCCCGCTTTGCTCGAGGTCCCCGGGGCCAGCTCACAAAGCTCGCGCTGCGACTTTTCGCTGTTATACGTTGAAGGCGTACGTTCGTATCTAGGCGGCTACGGGTTAGGAGCACGAAGCTTCTTCAAGAAGCCTGAAACCTGGACTGTTTATTTTATGTGTAAAGCAATCACCAGCAGCTTTTAATGGAAAATGTACGCAAAACACGCCATTTTTGACCAATTTCGAAGTTAAATTTAACCATAGTTTTGACGGTTTCGTTTTACGTCTAATTTACCTAAAGCAATGCACAGCGGCAACCTGTTCTGCTGCACGATTATGACGTCATTGTCAACTGTGGTATCCATGGTCTTAGCGGCTTCTAGCTTGGAATACAAGTAGGAATCAAACACATGTTGTGTTTGACTTTTATTTTCTCTCGGCCATTTTGTTGTTAGCGGCTCGGTTTTGCTGGGCTACTCGAAAGTAAGCCGCCACTGCCGACGGCAGCGCCTCCAGGGGACTAGAAAATGAACGACTCAGCACTGCCACAACTCGAGGAGAAAAAGCTTGTTCGTCTGTCCAACAGGCACCTAACGCGGACGCGCTAAAGAAAAGGTAACTGCAAATCTTTTGTATGATAGATTGTTACCTAGAATGCAACTATGTCCATCTGTCTATCTGCGTTGCATTGTGGTGGACTTGAGCCGGTAATAACATACGAGAAATCAACTACATAGATTTCTTTAGTGTAAGACAGTCATATACATAAGACTGTGTTTTATAATTACACTAGAGGTCAGGCAGCAGGCACCGGCATTGTGGTTCTGGTAAGAGGGAAAGCATTAGAGGAAAGCTTTTCAGGACAGCATGCTTTCGAAGGGGTAGCTTCGAGACCGTCTTGAGCCTTCCGCCAGCATGAACGTGATGTGGCTGGGACAATATAATTAAAGTGATCATTAATGTACCCATACAAGTACTTTTTGTACTTCGGGTTACAAATAGAAAATAGATTATTATTAATATTATTATTATTATATTATTATTACAAAAATGGGACCATTAGCCGTGGTTGGGGGAAGAGGGGATTGGTGATTTGGGTCACATGATGCACTGGATATTTCAGCCAGCACGAATATGGAAGAATATAAAAGAAGTGAGCATTTGAAACGGAGAACTTTAGCAGTGGGGAAGGGGGGGGGAGGGAAGATTTGAGTCACAAGATGCGCTGATTGAGTGAGCGAAGAGAACGAAAATCAGCGTTTGTTGGCCAGTGAGCACTATTTGTAGAATCTTAATTAATTCGGTCGGAAATGGAGACACGGATGAGTTACCAGTGTTGCATAGTGTAACCCGGCATAGTGTACCAGTGTTGCAAGCCGTGTAGCCAGCTAGTTGGAAAGATAATAAGTAGCTCCTATGGTCGACGTAGCAAACTACGCAATAATAGCTTTATCGTGCAGTTTTCCCATTTTTTTTCAGACATGGCATCCAACTCAATGTTCCAGACATTTTCAAAAACGGAAAATAAGTTGATTTACAATTTTTTATTAAAATAATAGGACTTTTTCGAACTCTGATACAAAAAGCACAAATAAAATCCGTTTCATACAGCGTTTTATACAATAAAAAGAACGAATTACAGTTACCAATTTTAGTACCATTTCATGCCGCTAGATGTCGTTGTTAGCAAAGCGGGTTACCTGATTTAACTTATACGCGTATTTTTTTTTTAAGTTTTTCCGTAGAGAGAGCAAACATTTGATAAAAAAAAAATGGCAAAATCTCATAGCTGGCATCATTGAAAACGTGCCATGTGCGTGTGCTTGCCTATTTCTCTACTTCTCTTGAACCAAAAGCGGTAGAAAATGTAAATCATTTAATGACTAACAATGCTATTGCTGTTTTTACTTTGTTTTCGGGCCATCCATTGTTGTCATGTATTAATACGAATTTGGAAATTTCATTATTTCATTTGGAAATTCGTGACAAACCAACCGTCGTAAAACTATTAGTTGCATACTGAGTTTGCTATGTAAATCAATTAAACTACATGAAGCTTGGATCGACGCCAATACAGTAGGCGAAGCAAACGATATGGACTATAGTAACACCTGAAAATATTTAAGTAATTTAAACCGCTGTTAAGTCAACTCACTTTACTAACAACGACATCTAGTAGCAATGAATGGTACTATTAATCTCAAATTCTTCTGATTGTATAAAATTCAGTATACTCAATGGGCTTTAATTGCTCTCTTTAGATTTACGAAGAGATAAAAAAAAAAAAAAAGGCCTAAATCACCTTATAGGCTCTTCGAGCATTAATTATTTTCGGTAAACTCTGTTTGAAGCGCACGAACGGAAAGGAGCAGCCAAGTTCAATCCGAGGCGTGGATAGGAGGGGGGGGGGGGGGCATTCCCCCCCCCTTTTTTTTTAAAAAATAATTTTTTTAAAAAAAAAAAAAAATAATACAAAAAAACAAGGCCGTTGTGTGCCAACATTTGGTGGAGTGGCGGTGCCAGAGAAGGGTCTATAGGCCTAAAAAGGCCTAGAAAGAGTAAAAAAAAAGCCTGAAAAGTCCTCAGACAAAATCTCCACTTAAACGTACTGTGCCCTTCTAACAAAAGTTGCCCATGCCCCTTCTGGAGTTTGTACACTACTGGTTAATTTTAAAGTCGATTTGAGAGGGGTGGTGCATGGGTGGGGGTCCAAGCTTTATAGATTTCTTCTTACCTTAACATTTCCCGGTTCCAGTTTAAGAGCAGCTTCCGCATCTTTCAGGGCCTCTTCGTTGCGTCCAAGTTGAAGAAAACATTGGGCTCGCGCCACCAAACATTTGAAATTATCCGGTTCTAGGGTAAGTGCCTGAAGATACAAATGATTAAGTATGAAAGAAGGAACTATAACAGTAGGGGGAAAAAAAAACTACTAGTTCAATCTGGAGCGAAACAATCCCGTACAAGTCCATACACGGAATGGGAGTAACAATTTTGTAACACTATAGAGCAGTGACATTTGCCGCCATATTGGCACCAGTATGGGTTTTGGAGGGCATAACTACAAGGTGCACTACATAAAAATGGAGGGAAAAACAACGGAAGAGAGGATTTCTTAGGCTTAAAATAACGTTGTTTTCGCCAAAAACAAAAATCGCGCGTTTTGTCTAAGAAATCACTCTTCACAGCATCGGCTTCAGTATGACGCCCTTCTGTTTCTCTCTGCAGTGCCCCTTGCAGCTAATCCATTAAGGCTCCAGCATAGAGTTATATATAATAATGTTACGTCGTGTCACTGCTCTATTCCACACTTGTATTCCACCGTTTGTATTGCACAAAGCCGTCTGGGAGTCAAGCAGCAGATTTCAGCTGCCGGCTCCAAGCCAGTTGATTTAACATTGCCCAAATCTTATTTAACCAAGTGGTATTATGTAGGTTTAAACTCCCCGGCATGGCCATGAACTGGCGTAGAGGTCGGAGGCAAGACACGCCATTTCTACTCCAGTTGGCCTTGGCACGAGAAACAAAACGCCGTCCTCTTTTTAAGTTCGTTTTAATGCTAGTTCTTGCGAACTGACACGTGCTTGGACTGTTCGCAGCACTAGGGATATTTTTCCACACTTACTTTTAGGTAAGAATTAACACGGCGTAATTGTTAACGTACGTTTTCCGCAAAATTAAAAAACGGACACTAGTTCGACAACTGGCCGCTTGCGATCAGGACTCGGCACAAACGATGGAACAAAGGGTATAGAATTGTTTTGGGAGCTCCTCCTCATATGGCTCCTGGTTAAATCAATAGTTTGATAGGGGATAATACTTAAACCTGCCTATTTTCCCCCCGAAGAGTTAGGAGTAAGGTTGCCTGGATGGATCCACAGTAGTTAAGCCTATATTTGTGTGATTAGCCCTATTTTTGAGTAAATAAGCTTATGTTTGTGTGCTTAGGCGTAAGAACGAGATAGGTTCTTTAAGCCAAGGTTGACTAGGGTAGAAATAGCATGCTCCTAGCTCAATTTTCATGCCGGATAGTTGCATGCCGGATAGTTCATGCCGGATAGTTGCATGCCGGATAGTTGGTGCCTTTAGCATTGCTTTGGTAAAATATGATACCCCCAAAACAAAACTTAAGGATTCCCGCCCAGGTTTTCGGCCGTTTGAAATCGTGATATCAAACGCCAAGCTCTTTCATCAACTTAATCCCACCGGGTAGTGGTTCGACGGTTAAATGAAATATATGAAAATTGCATACTGTGCGGTTTTCGGTTACTTCATTTACCGTTTGAAGTCTTATTTGTCGCGATTAACTTGGCGAAAGAACTTGGCGTTAGATATCACGACTTTAAACAGCCAAAAACCTCGGCGGGAAACCTTAAGAAATTTTGTTTTGGGATAGATATCACAATTTGGTATCAATTCGATATCAATTTGGTCCAAATTGGTAAAATCCATTACGGGAAGCCGAAAATACAGTTTTACGGTCACTTATTTTTTATTTGGCTTAGTTCCGTTTTGAGGACAGCAATAAGAAATACGATTGCCGTTGTCTGCTACGACTCAAGTTTTAGTGTTCATTGTTGTATTATCGAAGAACAACAAAATGCTGAAACTCTACTCTTAAAATACAATTGAGGTTAATAGGTAATTCTGAATTTATGCTTCCCCTAATCTCCAAACAAGAAGAATGCACATTCCATAGTTAAACTTCAGCCATCTGCAAAAATGTCAGCTTTATTCACCTCATGGAAGAATTTATCTTCGTGAAACTAGTACACTAGTAGTAGCTAGAAACTAGTAAGTACCAATCAGGCAAGTACAACGTTATTCACATTATTAAGTTTTTCAACAAGAAAACGTTAAGCTATGTCACTAACAGTGGCTTTTATGTTGTCAGGCGACCAAAGTCTCCCGATCAAACAAAGTTTCAGTCTTTTGTGTTAAATTGTTATATCCTCAGAAACCTGAAAACAGCCTAACTACCTTAGCTGTATGTTTTATCTGGATAGGACTGACGTTAATGTTACATACAGACTAGCGCGTGTCTTAATTCTGGCGATGTTGACTCAACAGGCCTGGAGCCTAGGAACGAAACCCACAGCTTCTCTCCTAGGCGACCTTGTGGCAAGGGATGCAATATGGACTAGTATAGTTACACCGTGGACATTCCCACGTCCCACGTGGGATGCATTAATATACTCCTGTTGCTACTAACTTTTGCAAAATTATGTTTACAGTGAAATCGCTGTACAGGTATCTCTGCCAGTAACTGACGAACTTATGCTGATATAACTGACGTCTACAGAATTCTGTCTTCAGTGCAATCGTCGTGCAGTTATCTTTACCAGTAAATGACGGATTTATTCGTGTATAACTGACTTCTACAGAATTCTGTCCACCGTGCAATCATTGTACAGGTCTCTTTACCCGTGAATGACGGACTTACGCTAATCTGACTTCTCTAAATCGTTGTGCAGCTATCTTTACCAGCAAATGACGGACTTCTACAGCATTCTGTCTACAGTGTAATCGTTATTCAGCTATCTTTAACCACTAAATGATGAACTTCTACAGCATTCTGTGTACAGTGTAATGGTTATTAAGCTATCTTTAACCACTAAATGACGGACTTCAACAGCATCCTGTCTACAGTACAACCATTGTGCTGGTATTTTTACCAGTAAATGACAGACTTATGCTTTTATACCTGACGTCTGCAGAAATTTGTCTGCAGTGTAATCGTTGTGCGGGGATCGCTGCCAATAAATGATGGACTTATGCTTATATAACTGATTTTTGCAGAATTCTGTCTCCAGTGCAATTGTTGTAAAGGTATACTGACCAGTAAATGACAGACTTGTGCTTATACAACTGACTTTTATAGAATTCTGTCAACAGTGCAATCCCTGTGCAACTATCTTTACCAGTAAGCGACGGACTTTTTCTTACATAACCGACTTCTACAGAATTCTGTCTACAGTGCAATCATTGTGCAGGTATGACCAGGAAATGATGGATTTATGCTTATATAACTGACTTCTAATGAAATCTGTCTACAGTGTAATCATTGTGCAGGTAATCCTGCCAATAAATGATGGACTTATGCTTGTATAACTGACTTTTAAAGAATTCTGTCTACAGTGCAATCATTGTGCAAGTATCTTTACCAGCAAACGGTGGACTTTTGCTTACATAATTAACTAATAAAGAATTCTGTCTACAGTGCAATCGAGTGTGCAGGTATAGGCCGGTAAACGATGGACTTTTGCTTACATAACTGACTTTTACAGAATTCTGTCTGAAGTGCAATCGTTGTGCAAGTATCTCTACCGGTAAACGATGGACTTTTGCTTACATAATTGACTACTATAGAATTATGTCTGTAATCGTTGTTTACCAGTAAATGATGGACTTCTACATCTACAATATTCTGACTTCTACAATATTTTGTCTAGAGTTCATTCGTTGTGCAGGGATAAATTTGCAGCGTTACCAGTAATTGCTGGACTTATGTAGTGCAATCACTGAGCTCTAACTAGAAGTGCTGAAGAAACTTGTTGGCTTACCCTATTGGCAGACTTCAAAGCCCTCTCTGGATGATGTTGGCTCAATTGTTGTCCGGTGAGGGCGCGATGAATCTCGAGCTCTCGTTCCCTAGGGTCAATGTCCGTTCCCTCTTTCTTCTTTTTCACATGAAGATGAATCTTCGTGTCTTTGTCTCCAATTAAAGCAGCCGCTGCCCTATCTTTATCCGTGTAGGGCACGTCTTTGTCGGGGTACTTTCTCCGGTGTTTCGGGACGTACCGGGGCTGCAAGTCCTCTTCCGCTTCGGAGTCCTTGGTAGGCGTCGGAGACGGAACTCTCACTTCTCCCTCCTCCTCGTCCTCCATGTTTGAGGCAGATTCCTCAAAATCGTGAGGATCCGTTGGGTCCGGGACTCCGGACACGACTGACACGGCATCTTCGGCTGTCACACCGTCCTCAGACATAATTACGCTGTCGTGTTGTCTCCCCCCTAAATTCTCACACGAGTCAGAACCGCACCTTACGCTGCACGCTATGGTCTGAAGTTTCTCAGGGGTCGGTTCGGACAATGGGTGTTGAGAATTTTCCAATTATTTTGTTCGCACGCACGGACGCTCGTGTGTCTGGAGCTGGAATGAGCTATACGGACGTGGCTGGGCAATTTATGTGCACCTGCCACACGTAGATACGTACGAGGTGGAAATGATTGATGTTTGGTGTCCGATGTTCCTTAATGGTTCCCGTATCAATCTTCCATCTTTTTGTGTTAGGTCATTAAGAATGGGATTTGATGATGAAGCAGTCAGGGTGATGAGGCCGGATTTATTACTTCCCCCCCCTCTCCTCCCTCCTCGCCCCCACGCCCTCTCCCTGTAGTTTGGATAATGGCCAAAATGAAAAAGTAAAAATAACTAACTAAAAACGATTTCTGTGTTGTCACCCTTCCCGTCTAACGATTAATGTGTCTAACGATTAAGCAATAAGGGGGGAAATTGCACTTAAATAAATTATGAGATGTGTAACTAGGGGAAGAAAATAATCAATAGGGAGTTGGGTTTAATTAATATTTAAAGTTGTAAAATTCAATAAGGGCAAAAATGTATTTTTTTAACGTCAAAAAGGCACTAAATGAAAAAAAAATACTAAATTTAACAAAAAGTGAGATTTTTTTGGATGGGGAGGGGAGATGGGGGCACAAGAACAATCTATATTGGTTACAAAAATCAATCCAGTTTTAACTTAATTAAAAAAAAAATAATTTTACAGTTTTATGACCGTTTATTATTATTACCAAAATACGATTATGCCAAAATTATGCCAAAATTATTGCCAAAATTCAAACGTCAAAATATGAAATTACGATTCTACAATTTAACTTTTAGTGCCTACTTTAGGCCCCTTCTCAAAAAAATGAACAATCCCAAAATCAAAATACAAACTTTTGATATTTTTACGTAGAGGAGTTAATACAATTTTTTTTTCAACAAAACCCAAAAATAAATGTTGTTCCCCTCGAACTGCGTTAAACCAATCAAGTACTGTCGTTGTTAAGCAAATCTTCCGTTGCTTAACAACGACAGACTGGTACTACACCATGATTTACACAACGCAAGTTCACGCTGATAACGAGAATGTAATGTTTAATTTAAAACAACAAAAAAATATATGTGAAGGTTATGCGGAGTTAAATTGTTTTATAGTAAAATTTAATAAAACTGTTACAGCAAGGTGGGCTGAAAATATGGAAATCAATTTTTTTTTCAACAAAACCAACAAATAATAATTGTTGTTTCCCTCGAACTGCGTTGAAAAAATTAAGTACTGTCGTTGTTAAGCAAGTCTTACCGTTGCTTAACAACGACAGACTGGTACTACATCATGATTTAAACAACGCAATTCACTCTGATTAACCAGAAAGTAAATTGTTTTAAAAAAATTATGGAAAATTACAAGGAGCTAAATTGCGTTATAGTAAAATTCAGTAAAACTCTTACAGCAAGGTACCACGTTGGGTTGAAAATGTGGAAATAATGTTTGCCAGTTAAGCTCTTATCTGTCATCCTATTGTTTACACCTAAATTAAAACCAGTGAAATAAACTTAAGAATTTTCCTTATACGAGAAAAATAATTAGCGACAATAAAATTGGCACCTTTACTTTAAATTTTTTTCCAGCTTTTTCGGCCGATATGAACTGGAATTGAAACTATTCCATAACTGACAAATGCAAATCCAGTTAACACATTAGTTAAAAAAAAAAAGCTATTCAAATTACGACGTAGGCTATTTTTAATAGTCAACTTATGCAGCCCGGATAATAAAAATGTGTACCGGCCTGACGAAATTATTTCTACTAAAAGAAAAAAAAAATCGTAGAGGTAAAAATTAAATTTGAATATCCTTTGAACTAATTTTTTCAGGTTTAAACTGAAATTTTCACCGCCAATTTTGACATTTCTACTGCACAGTACCAAACTTATTGACAAATTCACACACGCCAATAGCTCAGCTTACATGCGCGGAATTGTAAAATTTCCACTGTCAGGCAATTTAAAAGAATGGAAAAAATAAACATAAAGATGGACCAGAACCGCCGCGAAAATATACCAAAAACTCGAGGTTGAAATACCTTCCATTTTTTTTTTTCTTTGTGTATGTCCCTTTAAAATTTTCTAAACCATTATCGCCAACAGCGAACAATGGATCAATATACGCTATCACACACCACAGCGAACAAACTTAAAAAAAAAACAAAAAAAAACATCTACATCGTTTAGGTTAAGTGCTGAACAGACCTAATTTCCTCTACAATCTTCGCTATTGTCAGCTTAGGCCAACACAATCACGCAATGTTTAGCAGGAAAGTCTATCGTGCAGTTTCAGGGGTGCAACTCACGTACGGCAGCCAACAGATAACGAGGAAATTTCAAGTGGTTCCCACACTGACAACACAACGAACACAAAACCCGCGGATCGATCGTCACGCCACCATTATAAAATGACAGAATATTGACGGCTTTAAGACGTACTACCTACAACTTCAGCCTAAACTTGACGAAATCTGCCGGCCTTAGCATCCCGATTCCTGTTTAAAAGCGATGGTTACAAAACGCAACCCTGTGGAATGGTGGTGGATCTTGTTTTGTTTACGTTAGGGCCGGGTAACCATGGTGACGCATCAACCACCCACATCCGACGTACTAATTCGTAAATGATAGGTTTGATGTGCAGTTGTTATTTCTGCGCGTTTAATAATTGTTTATTGAAATAATCATCAATTTATGAATATTGGCGTAATCCAAAATTAAATAGTGCCGACACCCAACTAACGGTTTTGTCTACCCATCATGCTTCTTTTATGTTTTTATAGCCGTCTCATAAACATAAATCAATATTTACGAGCAAAACGAAAGCTGCAGCGGTTCAGCCATCAAGTAAGTAATTTATTTTTGTTCAGTTGCGAGTTAAAAAAATTTCTTTGGTCGAAAATTGGCCACCAACCAACAATTGGTAAGCAAACAATCTATAAAAAAAATGAGTAATGTTAAAAAAAAGGGGGGAATGTGACTTAAATTTGACTTCCAGGGAAATGTTTAATGATGCTATTTATCTATTCAACTAAAACAACTATGGGCCTAAGTCAGGGTTCAACCGACCTGGAAAGTTGGGGAAAATCGGAGGTAGTCAAGGTTACGAAATATGGAAATCGGAGAAAGTCATGGAAAAAAAAAATGGAAAATTGGTGAAAGGTCAGTGGTAGCCGCGATATTCGTTTTTAGAATGAGCTGGGATTTTTTTTATGAACCTTTTTTTTTTTTCATTTTTAGAATTTCGTTTTTCGAATGAACTGTGTGTTTCAAGTCCCACTTGTGCTTTGCTACTATCTTCTTGTCCTATTTTTTTAAATAAAAAAAAATGAGAAAAATTTGCAGCTGCCATCCAGATGTAGTAATGATGCCGGGCCTGCAGACTGGGCAGTTGACTTTGTGTAATTGAAAAATAAAAAAAATAAAAAAGTGCAAGTGTTTTGGTCAGGGATATTTCAAGAAATGAGTAGCGGGATAGTGAAGGATATTCATTTTAGCCCAAAATGCCCTTTTTAAAAAACCCTTAGATGCGCTTTTCTCACCTGCCCCTTCAACAAAACAGCCAAGAAAAAACGCCCTTTTTCCTGCCATCGTAACAAAACGTACATGAAAACTGTGCGGGGAGGGGGGTGGGTGGGGAGCAGAATTCCATAACTTCAAAAAAGAGGTAATCAAGAAATTTGTCGAATTTTTCCTTTTTTTTTTCCAGTGGGGCCGCTCTCTCCCTGCGTACGGTCCTGACAGCAACTAGAGTTGAAGGCGTGATCACGATGGCAAAGGTGTGGTTACCATGGTAACCAGCCTATACCTGTATTAACTATATCTCTTATCGTTTGAGTAAATGTTTGTGCCTCACCGTACTTGACAAAACGATAAAAAAAATTCCTCCTGAAGAAAACATTTTCTCAGTGGCTTCTGAACTCGCATTATTGACTGTTTTCGTGGCGGGCCGGCAGAGCTAAAAACCGCCGCCATGTTGGAATTTCAGATAATTTCTAGCTTCTATACCACACACCATGGCTGTTTGCTGTGACGTGCATATCACGTGACTGGGCTAGTCCAGTCAGACGGCCAAACAGCCGTTGTTCTCGTTCGTCATTGGCTAACTCATGGTGACGTCACGGCAAACAGCCATTGCGCATGGTTTAGTTGCGAGAATGCACAGGCGAGTCGACGAGTAAACGCGTCGTGACACGTGATCGGTCTCTAGGCCATAATCACTGTAAAAGTGTGTGTCAAAAGAGAAGAAATAATAAAATAAAATAAGATTTTAAAAACCGCCTGCACCGATTTTTTTTTCAGAAAAAGGCTCTAGAATTAACAACTTCCTTTCTTGGCTTTAATCTTCGTAGACTGAAGATTAAAGGTTTTTTTCCCCCACATTAAAACGAGATAATCTGAACTGCATGGTATGCCAAAGTAGCACGAATTAGAAAACAAAAACGAACTGGGATTATGCTTAAGTTAAGGATCATTAAGGAAAATTGGAAATTAGCCAACAGCTAAAATCATACACTAGAAATAACGTAGTTCAGTAAGCCACCTTTATGTACTTACGTTTCGTCGGAGTGGCATGACCCGGATTCGAACCGGCTACCCAGTTCGCCCCCAGATCACTTGCATATAGCGCCTTAATCGCTATGGCCACATCCTCCACTGGCATAAAGATAACTCACTGAACCCGTTATTAAGGTCCCAACCGTGACCAGGGCTCCATTCGACCGAAATTCACTCCGCCATCGACAATGGAGAGGGAAGACAAATCATACACTCACAAGGCTCAATAAAGGAGAAATAATTTATTTATTTATTTATTTATTAAGTTAAGGATCCGAAGTCAAAACGCAAAGGAACTCAAATAACCTTTCTTGTAAGGTTTCTGTGTGTGTACTTGTAAAAAAGAAAATTACCATCATTTTCGTGAACGGTGACCTTGCTTTACCCTAATTTGCACATTTTGCAGAAAATTTGCAGATAAAAACATGTAAAATCTGCAAATTAGGGTAAACAAGATCGCTGTTCACGAAAACGATGGTAATTTTTTCCCCAAATCATGTGCCTCGCTCGCTGCAGCTATACCTATAGATAACATCAGAAACTGCAACCCTAAACTTGTTCGACCAGAGATAATTTTCGTTTACTAATGTTCTGGCCGAAATCAGGTTTTCTTGTTCCGCTCTCATCTCTCAGTATGGCGTCGGACTAACTATGGTTGTGAGTAGCGTTTTAACAAGATTTAATAATTCTTTTTACAAATAAACACGCGTTTGCGCAGGCTTTCGTTAAGATTTTCGGAACCGCAACGACGAAAGCATTCAACAGGTAGATGAATTAAAGTGGCTCTATCACCGATTAAAAAGCGAACGAAAATACCGTGGCGCCATCTAATAATAATAATAATAATAATAATACCAATTTATTACTGCATAAAAACAGTAATGGGATGGAGGAAGGAATAACTCTTATCCACTAATACCAATCCCCTACTTTAAAGAAAGAAAAACGAACAAAAACAAAGGTAAGATAGCAATAAACAGTAACACATCAATGGTAACATCAAAGTTAAAAATCAAGCACATTTCAAAAAACCCGACAGATTAATTTTGTCGAGACCCAGCTTGAAAGCCTGTACATCATTAGCCACGACCAAAGGCGAAGGCAATGCGTTCCATGGCGCAATTACACGGTAGCAGAAGAAAAACTTAGTGTAGTCTCTAGCTACGGACCTGACTATTAATTTAAGTCGGTGTCCTCTAGTGTACGAATTTCCTCTGACCGAAAAGAAAATACAGGGGTCGACATCAACAAACCCACGAAAAATAGAGAAGGTGAGGCATAAGTCAGCCCTAAGGCGACGCAACTCCAAAGAAGCTAACCCAAGTCGTGTTAAACGTTCCATATACGGCATATTATACATCCCAGGTATTAGCTTCGTGAACGACCTCTGGACCTCTGGATCTAGTGGCAGTGATATTGTTAACCGTTACAGCTTGCTCCCAAGTGCACGAGGACGTACCAAACTTTCACTCAATAATTAAGGAGGTCGTGGCTTGTTTGCTTCGTTAAAAGAAATGCCGTAATGCACTCCTTCGCTTGGTGCAAGCTAGTGCTAGATAGTTCTACACAACGCTAGATGTTGCCAGATCTGCCTACCGTCAATCGGTGCTACTGCCACTTTTGAGTCGATAGCGTGAAAAGGACCTATTGTAAATAATTACCCAGAAACGGAATTACCACTAAATTTTGGCAATGTCGACCAACAACCGCACACTTACGTGGACATACGATACGAAGTTCGCTAGGTTTGTTGATTCTGAAACTACGCGCGTTGCACAATCTCGGCACAATGCTTACGAAGGATTTGCGTTCTGTTCTTGCTGACGTGTTGTTCTCCGGGGTTCCCTGCGGTGTAACCCAAACAATCTTAAAGGGACATACATCCTTCCGGTATGTCGTGCGACCCGTTGAGAATAGCGTTTGCAACATTTACACAGGTTAGAGTTAATGTCGCAAAATAATCTCGCCCGAAAGACAAAAAAAAAACAACAAGAAAATGAATGTGTTGGCAACACTTGCATGCGTTTGAACTATTGTCGCAAAACCGATTTATACAGGAAAGGCCAACATGGATACGAGTACCGGAACCAGAACGACAAAAAGAGCGTACTGGTAGGTTAAATTGGTTGCTAGCGGCAAAATCATGTTTTCTGCATAATTACCCGAATATCACAATCAAAACGTGGGCAAATGTTTTTTTCCAACCGTAAATGCGTCTGAACGAATGCCGCCATCTTCCTTCTCCGTTGCTTGCAGACAAGAGGACCGCTCTAGAGATTAGAGAATAGCCAAACCGCAACCAGTTCGTTACAATAGAAACGCCAAACAGAAGCCGGTACCTGCCTAACCTAACCGACAACAACAACAAAACCAGACGAAACACACTCCTTTTGTCGTTCCGGTTCACACCTTTCGTGTGGTATTGTTGTTAGGTTAGGCAGGTACCGGCTTCTGTTTGGCGTTTCACTTGTAACGAACAGGTTGGAGTTTGGCTTCTAGTTTTCATTTAACTTTCGAACTATTAGTATGTGCGATTAACTTGGCTAATAGGATTAACCTTGGCGGCCTTTTCCTGGTGGATTGATATCACTACCTTCAAAGGCCGACCGTTTTTGGAAACTTGGCGGGTTTTTCTACCAGTTTTGGTTTTGGGTGGATTCTCTTATCTCTAGAGCGGTCCTCTTGCCTGCAAGTAACGGAGAAGGAAGATGGCGGCAGTCGCTCAACGCTGTATGTGAAGCTGTGCTGTTTTCAGACGCATTTACGGTTGGAAAAAAAAAACATTTGCCCACGTTTTCATTGTGATATTCGGAACCAGAACGACGAAAGGAGTGTACTGGTAGGTTAAATTGGTTGCTAGCGGCAAAATCATGTTTTCTGCATAATTACCCGAGTACCTTTAAGCCTAAGTTCCTACCTGAGTGATATAATATAGCGATTTGCCGTAGCTCTTGTTACGTGCTAGGGTCTTTCCCTCGGACAAGTAGCCCAAGGCGGGACACCAAATGGGGGGCAGGCTAAACTTTTCATCCCCTTCACTCTCTGAATCGTCCCCTTCGGCCTCCTTCTTCTTTCGTCGTCGGCGACCCATGTTGGGGTCCACCTACAGGATACCAACCCGCAATGGGCAACTGACTTTCGTCGCCCTTAACAACGGGGAACTAACAATGGTGTTATCGCACAATAAAGTACGACTTATCCGTGTTAAGCATTGTTGAATTTTAAGTCTTTGTCAGGGCCGGATTAAGCCTTGTAGAGCCTGATGCTTAATCATGCACGGGCCGTGTATATATGATTGAAGTCCTCTCTCCAGCAAAACTAAAACTATTAATTTCTCCGTTTCTATTCAATATATTTGAACCAAACTTGGCCAGATAGTAGATAGCAACCTTTCCTAACTTTACACCAACTTTTATGCAATTCCGTGCAAGAGTAAAAGTAGGGAGCCACACGGAAATTTGAAAACTGTTCACTTGTGACACGGTTTCAGAAAAAAAAAACTACTGTACCTACCTAAAATCTGAAACATGATCTGAGCCAGAAATTTTTCTACTTAGACAATAACAAAAAAACCTTTCATGCGCTAAGAAAAAAAAACCATGTGTGCGCTTTTGATAACCACTTAATTAACTTTTAGCAGCCTAAAATAGTGCATTATTTTATTTTTCCCATGACCGTGAGTCACTGCAGTCACGTCACGTCACGTCAGTCACTGCACAAAATGGCGGGTGTTGTTAGACTGTAGGGGAGCTCAAGCTCGTTTTATTCATGTTTTATACGTGTTTTTTGTGAATAAGGCCAAGATACTGGCTGAAATATAAAATTAGCGTGATTTTATGTCTTTGTGGGGCTTTGCTAGTCAGGTGGCACTTTTATTTTACTGAACAAATTCCCCCATCTTCTTTCTATCGATCCTAACCGAAGTTGTATAACTTAGATAGGGACAATATCGATATTGGGACGAGATAGGGTAATAGTGGACGGCGAAAGCGTATGGTGATATTCGAATTCAAAATGCTCTTGCTAACCCTCTAATACCCCGAAATGGACATGCTTATGATTTTCTGAAAGATGGGGATCCATTCTTTCCATCAATCCTAACCAAAATTGTTTAGCTTAGATGGGACCGTCTCTACGCCCGTATAAAAGTGTAGCTGTAATTGGTGTAGCGGCTATAGTTTCAATTTCAAAGAGCCATTGTAATGCTCGTATTTATAAGCTTATAAGCTTATAAACGTATTTGTAAGCTAAACAACTTTGGTTAGGATTGTTGGAAAGAATACATCCCCACCTTTCAGAAAAGCCTAAACCTATCCATTTAGGGCTATTAGAGGGCTCGCAAAAGCACTTTGAATTCGAAAATCAACATACGCTTTCGCGGCTCTCGTTAGGGGCTGGACCGGAAGTGTATTTATAGCCTAATGGATGGCGCCACCGTCATTTCTATATGCATAGTAAAGGAGTACATGTGCAAATGACGTCACACAATTTTGCTTTTTTTTTTGGCTCACTTCCTCGTCATACTTTGTCACAACCTTTGCCACCGTCCCCCCCCCCCCAGAAAATGATGTCACAAACGTCGAATTCCCTCCCCCTTCGTTACCGATGAAGAGAGTAACAATTTGAGAAAATCCGACTATCCGAAATTCACGAAAGTAGTGCGAATCTATCTTAATTTTTGATGACTTTTTTGCTCTTTAATCCGTCGTTTCGATAGCTATCCCAATATACGTATGAAGTCAAAATTTAGTTTTTGGTCCGCCACCCCCCTCCCCCCTCTTCACCCGTCCGAAATTATTACTTCGTGAATCCATCTCTCTTGGATGATGTCGTAAGAAGGCATGAAAAGTCGCGTTTAGAAATGGAGGCGCCCTCTAGACGTCATCTGTGACCTAAATCCCCACCCCAACCAATCTACATGCTTGTGCTCCCACTTATAGGAATTTATAGGGTCCTGGAATCCTACAGATGACCCTGCACACTGTAGGCGAAGGGCCACCTATAGATCATTTTGCTTTTTCATGCGTTTGTGGCTGAATCGGCTTAATTTTGAACATTATCCGCCTTCTTGAGAGAAATATATCTGGAAAACGGATGGGCAAACCCGGGGATTTGAACCGGGGAAACCTCCGATCTTCGTAGGGGGCCGAAAGATTATCCAGAATTGGCCAGAACAAGTTCCCATAGCTACTGAAGGAGCATGGGTAGTCCCTCACGTCACCGTGGCCGGCAGTCCTGGCAGAGACTTTGACAAGGTCCCCCTTCCTTCGATGAGATCCACAAACCTCCAGCAACCAGGCTGAGCTCTCTCACCGCTCAACCACCATGACAGTTTTGGGTTATCGAGCTGTTCCCAACAGCCGCGAATTGCCATATCCACCGCCCCCACCCCCCTCCCTCATAAAAAAAGGTTGTTTTTTTTCGCAAGACCAAGTACATACTACATTAAGCAGCATTTAAAATTCCTACCAAATTTCATTCGAATCGGTACATGCGTTTTGCCGTCACTACAGAACTGAGCCAGACGGGCAGTCAGAGACAAACAAAAAATGCAAAATCGCTCAAGTAAGAACAGGACCTCATTCGCTTCGCTCGCTCGGACGTATATTTTTTCCTTTTTTTTTTTTTTGCGATCCTTTTCGCTCCCTGATCGACGTCACCACGTGTGGTGCATGTTTTTATCACCAGGGGGACAGGAAAACACGTAGCGATTTCTATTTTTAAAGTTAGAGGGTTTGTGTTTGAGTTCGTCGTCTTGAACGCTGACGCATCCCCGGCTTCTTCCAATATTAAACCTGGACTTGTGTTTCCGTGACAAAAATCACGTGGTTTGGAGAGAGAGAGACAGCACACCAGGCTTGGAGGTTTGCCAATATCACCCCGAATTGGAGAAGGCATGTTTTGGTGAAAAACACTGCGTAAGTAGGTTTATATCAGTATTCCTCGTAATCGCTGTCTGTCTCTAGGGGAGACAAACGTTTTCGTCTGGGTGTTTTTGTTTTGTGACTTTTGTTTTCAATTTTTTTTTTACTTAAAAAGAAATGTCAACCGCATTTGTTTAGAGCGCTGTAGCGTTTTTGCTAAAACGAATCTAGATCGACTAGGGAGTGATTTTGTACACAACGGGTTGTCAGAGCTTGTGCGCAAGAGGGGGGGGGGGGGGGGGGGAGGCGCGGATAGAGTGCGATGGGGAGAATCCCCCTCCCCCCCACCAAAAAAAAAAAAACACCTTTTTCCTTACAGAATCAGCCGCCTTATGCTGGTAATGCTGTTTTTTAAATCGTGACTTCACCGTGTCCATGTTGAACAGTTTCGCTTTCTGAACCTTGGCACAAGGCCATCTGGGAAGGAAGCTGTAAATTTCTCTTCTCGGCGCCAAGCCAGTTGATTCAAAATCCCCAGATTCTTATTTGACTACCACTTGACTACCGGTATCATTGAAAAAGACGACGGAAGGTACAGAAGGCTAAAAAACACTACTACTGCAAATTTCACACATTCTGAAGCAACGCAGTAACTCCTTTTATCATTTCTACAGCGAATTACGTGCACAGCGGCGCAGCTACAGGATGACTAGGGTGGCAATGCCACCGCCCCCCCAGCCCCAGGGGCCCCCCGGAAAATAAATTATTTGTAAATTTAAAAAATATTCTTTTAAATAGTAGCTCACTAGTTATTTAATTTGGTATAAACAGTATTTTAAAAATTAATTTCGAGCCTCCCCGTGGGTCCATTCCCTATCATTAAAAAAATATGGTAACCCATGAAAAATACACGCGCTAAAAAATTTACCTCAGTCCAAACCAAGTATTTTTTTCCCCCAAAAAACAGTGTAAACAGTGACCATTTGACTGGAGTGCGAAAAAGTGGTCCCTATTTTCCCTACAACAGAAATTAAAAAAAAAAAAAGTATGGACCTACACATTTTTCAGCTCGTGCGTTTTTTACGGACCATCCTGTATAGTAAGGAAGGGGCGCCCCAAGGATTTAATTTGCCACCGGCCCCACGTAACGTAGTTACGCCACAGCGCATGCATGTAAAGACCGCCGTTGGATTCGCTCATGGTTGGTGTTCGATAGCTTCAAATTCAGGATCTGAAATGAAAATAGAAAATAGAGATTATACAAAGAAATCTAATGTATTATCGCATTTTTCACTGGGCCGAGTAGTTGCACGTCTAGTGGTGTTTGTAATTGTGTGTGCTTGTCTGCCGTTCAAAGTAGGTGAAAAAAGTAAGAAAAAAAACAACACATTTGAAATCAGCAGTAAGGTGTCTGAAACCTTACAGAAAAGCTTCTTCGTGTTCCATTCAGTTAAATCATACCTTAAGCATCAAATGAGTTCGTTTTCGTTTTCTAATATCATTAATGGTCGGTAACTGCTACAACAAATTTAGAAGGCTGTAGTCCTTAACCTTACATAAGATTCTCATTTTTCTTTTTTTTTTTTGGGGGGGGGGGGGGCTGGCTCAACGGGTAGCTAAACCGCCTCATAAGTCGTTAGTCCCGGCTTCATTCTTGGCTTCGAGTCCCTACAAAACATTCGGGATGAGAAGGACGGCCAGGAAATGGATTCTCGCTCATGTGAATTGTGGCACGTAAAATATTCTTGCTATTGCATAACAAAATTGTCCGTCTCCGTCCCGAGAGCAGTTGAA
>JAHWFP010066312.1:0-13026 GCA_023313725.1 Lithobius niger
GAGTAATAGTTCGAAGGATAAATGAAATATATGAAAATTGTTAACTGCCCAATTTTATTTCATTCAACGTTTGAAGTCTTAGTCGGCGGGAGTAACTTGGCGTTCGACATCATGACTTCAAACGGCCGAAAACCTTGGCGGGAATCCTTAACAAGTTTTGTTTTGGGGTAGTCCTTATTACGAATTAGTATATACTAGAGTTACCCGGCGTAAAATTCCGCTGGTCTAGTTGTTTTCCACGAAATTACGCATCCCAGGGCATTGCCTATTCGGGATATCTTGTATCGCGCGTGTGTGTGTATTTTTTGGTGTGAAATATCTAACCGTTTTGGTCGTTTGACCAATTGTGTACATTTACGCGTGTGCATGGAGACAGGGATGTCACAATCCCTCTTCCCCGGAAATAGAGTTAAATTATAGTTCGTTGCAGGGTTCGATGAACTCTAATTCGTTTTTGCACCTTCACACAGTGGCGGAACAAGTATGGTTCGGGCCCATGTACAAGCTAACCAAAAGGGCTCCCCCCCCCAACCTACCCAATAGAAGAACAATTATAAAAAATGTGAAAAAAGACTTTTTTTTATTATTTTTTTCAAAAAGTTCATACATTTTCCTGCAAGAAACAAAACTAGGAGGAGGGAACGGGAACAATGCCGCACTAACAAAACAAACGAACCAAAAACGCACGTTATTCACGGAAGACCACAACGAAATGAATTAAATTCTGCAATTCTGCATTCTGATTCTGTACTGTGCAGGACCCTTGCAGGGCCCCTCGCAAGCCAGGGCCCGTGTACAGCTTCACACCCTGAACACCCTGATGATGGTCCGCCCCTGCCTTCACACCTGTGAGTACGGGGATACGAGCTGAGCTCTAATGGTTTTTTTTTTACGGCAAAACAGTTTTTTGTTCAGTTAATTTGTTGGCTATTTGCGCTTCCTGTTTATTATAATTGTTACGGTCTGGTCTATCACGTGTACGGTATTCCCACTGTCGACCGATTTTTTGTTTCCGAAAAAAAAACAGAACATTAGAATTTAGAAATGAGTATTTATGTTCATGTTCCTCCTAAGCTTTATCCCATATCTATTATTTGATGACAACACACTAGCGTGTGTCTTGATTTAGAATGTGTCATCTCGATGGGTAGTCGATTCTGCATTGTTGCAGGCGGATGCGTTGCGTTGCGATGTCGTTGCGATGCGTTGCGTTGCGATGTCGTTATTGCCTGGGCGCGCTAGTGTGCAATAATTATGTTACTTTAAATATAGTTCGTAAGTTCTTAGGAGAGAGTTACGGCTTTTAGGCCTTTTAAACTCTAATAAAATCTAGACACACGCTAGTGTGTCGCGCCAAGTTCGGCAACAAACATCACAACAAACATCACATCAATTCAATTGTCGAGGTTGTAAACCATTGTAGCGCGACGCCATAGCGTCAGTGTCTTATATTTTGAAGCATAGTTGGGCACATTTCAGGTACTTCGGGAAAAATAATAATGCGGTACAAAAGCTTAAATTGTGTTTAAATCAAGAGCAATGACCCACCTGACAAAAATTAACTCGTGTAGGAATGCCAGCTAAGCTGCTTTCAATGCAAAATCTGACCCTCAATAACGTTGAAAATGTGTTACTAGCTACTAGCTAGCTAGTCCGCTCATCCCCATGTTAAATCCCATGGGTGATTATTCATCGATACCGTGATAACGGGAAGGCTTCCAGCTATGAAATTGGATGAATGGGTGCAGTACAATACGAACTGCGTACCTTTTATGGTTTGAGGCCCACGGGCTTAATGGGGATGGCAAAGGATGGCGCGTAAGTACGAAAATATTGTTATAACCATTGTTAGTATTGTCGGCATCGTCTCTCATTGGACGGCCAAAGTTCGGACAATGAGAACGTGTATACTGACGTGCGTGCCTACACACACACTAGTGTATCACGATAAATCTAAACAACGATGCCAAAGAAATTGTATTCACGTCCAATTCACGAAAAATAAACCAACTGTAAAAACAAAGCAAAATAGGCAAAGCCAAAAACTGGTAAAGAGGCCACCAAGTTGAGAGTGGTTCGGCCTTTCAAAGGAGTGATATCCGCACACCAAAGCTAACTAAATAAAACAAATTACAACAAAATTAAAACCAAACAAAAACCTATAAAGAGGTGACTAAGTTGAGAATGGTTCGGCATATAGGCAAAAGGTAGTAGCAAAGTGTTGAAAACCAATTTCTTGTTGACGTGGCACTTTATTACACATCTGCACGGTAGTGGAGTTGAATCAATACACAATTTAAAACAAGGACGCACTACACTGCATTAGTAATTCGACGTGTTGTATGGTAGAATAAAGAAAAATGTCTAATTGATGTATGCAGTTGTAACGGCAGACATACCAACAGAACACTACTAAAAAATCTCAATGCTTGGTGTACTGAAGAATATCTACTATATCAGGGACGTCTATCACCCCCCCCCCCACAGACGATGGCGCGTGTGAATGCGACTCCCCCCCATTCCTGGTCGCGGCGTAGGTAGCGTATCATTATGTACATTTTTCTCCGTATAAACTAGGAAACAGGCTTTGGGCCTATTGTAGGCGGAGCGAACAGACCATTATTTCAAATTTATATTTATTTTTATTGTTTATTTTAATGACTGTCAAGAGAAGAAGTGGCATCAGAGGCGTCAATAATTGTGTGGTTCCGTCTAGTGTAGTGTTGCCTCAGCAGGATAGTGTGAGGGTGAGTGGTGATGTTCAGCACGAGAATGTGCCTCTCAGAGCTCAGGACCAGTTTTCAGGTTCCCAGATCGCGGCGGATCGTGCCAGTCAGCAACCATGGTAGTCTGCGGGGCCGATGATCTTGCAGTCGGGATCCATTATGTGTGAGTTGGGCGCTCCAGGAGCTCCCAGTGTTTCTGCAGTTGGAAGTACAAGGGGTGACTCTCCTCCTGCTCGGAAAAAAAAAGAGTGGAAATCGATCAGCTGTCGTTTCTAATGAGCGAGAGTCGGCGGTTTCGTGTGTGTGGTGAGTACTATTTCTGCAAGCGATCCGGATGGTTCTGGTCAGAAACTGGGTGTTGACGAATCGGTTCGAGATGTTGTTAGTGTGGTAATTATCTAGATTAGGGGCACCACGCAAAAACACTTAATTTTTATACTAACCGACGCTACTCTTCATCCTAACACCATTTGGCATCACAAAATTCGGGGGAAACGTTTTTTTCCAACCATAAATGCACAGCTAAATGCATAAATGCGTCTGAAAATAGCACAGCTTCACATACAGCGTTGAACGAGTGCCGTCATCTTCCTTCTCCGTTGCTTGCAAGCAAGAGGACCGCTCTAGAGATAAGAGAATAGCCAAACCCAAACAGTTCGTTACAAGTGAAACGTCAAACAGAAGCCGGTACCTGCCTAACCTAACAACAATACCACACCAAACGTGTGAACCGGAACGACAAAAGGAGTGTGTTTCGTCTGGTTTTGTTGTTGTTGTCGTTTAGGTTAGGCAGGTACCGGCTTCTGTTTGGCGTTTCACTTGTAACGAACAGGTTTGGGTTTGGCTATTCTCTTATCTCTAGAGCGGTCCTCTTGCTTACAAGCAACGGAGAAGGAAGATGGCGGCACTCGTTCAACGCTGTATGTGAAGCTGTGCTATTTTCAGACGCATTTATGGTTGGAAAAAAACGTTTCCCCCGAATTTTGTGATGTGAAATGGTGTTAGGATGAAGAGTAGCGTCGGTTAGTATCAAAATTAAGTGATTTGGCGTGGTGCCCCTAATCTAGATAATTACCGTTAGTGTTTCTCAAGTGACTGTTCCAATGGATATTGCATGTCATGAGGGTAGTGAGGAAGGTATCCAGGGATCGTGTGGTCAGCTTCAAAATGTAGGAGATGGCAGTGATGCTTTTTTTGAGTCGTTTGTAATTGATGATGTTGATGTTGCGCGTGAGGTTTCAGTTGGCAGTGACTTGAGTAGTAAGGCAGGCTGTAAAATCAATGATGTTGGGCAAAGCAATGGTGGAAGAAAGGAGAGGGGTGGGGAGGGGGAGGGGAAGGTGTTGGTTAGGTTAGATCTCGTTTTGTACCTCGCCCGTTTTCTTGACATTCGCGTCTAAGCCTATTTCTATTGCCTCCTGGAATGCTAGAGGTTTACTTAATAAGCAACAGGATGTTGAAGAGATTATGCAACATGTTCAGGTCCTAGGATTTCAGGAGGCAACCTAACTTCGTTTAATGAGTCTGCTGCCTTTCAGTGTGATTTTGGTTCTGGTGGGAATGGGGTTGGGTTTTTCATTAACTGGGCTGTTCCATATGTACGGTTCCTGATGTCGGTGGAATTCCCTGGGCTGGAGGCATGTGCTGTCAAGATTTTTATGCTGGCAAAATGGGTGACCGTTGTCGTGGTTCATGCCAAACAGCCTCGTTCGACGTGTGAGTGGAGTGCTTGGTTTCAGCAGTTCCCTCGCCCAGTTGTGGTGTGTGGGGATTTTCATGCCCATCACCATGGTTGGGGCTCCATCCGTGTGGATACGAGTGGACGGCGCCTTAGTGCGGCAATAGATCGGAGTGATTTAAGAATAATACACGACGGTGCCCCGACCTTCTCCCGGTGGCAACAGAATGCAGTCCAGGAATCTGTGTTAGACTTTTTTCTTTGTTCACCGGGTATTGACAGGTGATTTCGTTGCGTTGTCTCGGATGACCAACGTCGTAGCGACCACTTTTCTGTGGTTCTCCAACCTGGCTCTGGTGTTCGACACAGTCTGTCTCGTACTCGGGCGAGGCCGTGTGCCTCCAATGGACTCATGGACGTGCGCCTTCGTGCAAATGGGGTTGTCCGTAATCGGAGCCGAAGTAGTCAGTTGTTGTGTAGTGTACACAGGCCGCAGCCTAGTTGGTGGACGATTGTGTGTTCCCGGGCTGTTCGGGACCGTAGACAGGCTTATAGGCCCTGGAAGAGGTGCCCGTGTGATGAGTGTTGGCTTGTGTATCGTGGCACGGTTAAGGAATCGGCCTATCTCATTCGCAAAGAGGGTGATCAGTACCCGGACAGGGTGTGTGGTAAAGTGTGTTCGGCAGCTTCTCTCTCCTGTGCCTGGCGCATTGTGTCTGGCAACTCGAAGCTGCCGGCTCAAACGTGGGTGCATGATCCGGGTGGTCTTCCCAATGCTGTTTTGAGGGGTGAAGAGATGGCAGATGCCTTCTGTGATCGTTTCGCGAGCGTTTACGCCCTACCTTCTGGTTCCTTGCCCCCCCCCCCTCCAGTAGTGGGGATTGTGGATGGATCTCCGTCTGATTGTCCTCTTCTAGAGTCTGAGTTTAAATCGGCTGTTGAGAAGTGTCCTGATGGCAGTGCCCCCGGGATAGATAGCGTGTCGTATAGCAGTCTGCGTCGTCTTGACCCCACCTCTGTCAGTGACTGTGTTGCCATCTTTCGCACCATCTTTTAGGGTGGAGAGGTTCCTGAGTCCTGGTTTTTTACCGTTGTGGTCCCGTTGCATAAGTCAGGGTCTCCGAGGTCTCTGGTAGTCAATTACCGGCCGATTTCCCTGCTTTCTAATCTTCGGACAGTGTATGAGAGGATGTTGGTAAAGCGGCTAGAATGTCACTTGGAGTATCACCGCTGCCTGGCGCCCACACAGTTCGGCTACAGGTCAGAGCGGAATGCACAAGATGCCGTGATTTTTCTGCTGTCGGCCATCTATGAATCATGGTCTCATGGTATGTCTGTGGTATCTGTGTTTTTGGACATAAAGGCTGCCTACGACACTGTTAATGTCCTGTGGGTCCGGTGAAGTCTAGAAGCAATGGGTGTAGGTCTCCCACTCTTGTTGGAGCAATCTGTGCTCTTTTGGGGATGGAACAGTTTGCCACTAGAGTTGGTGGCTTCTGGTCGGCTGTAGCAAGCTCGGACAGGGGTCTCCCGCAAGGGAGTTGTCTGAGTCCTCTGTTGTTTGCGGTGGGGATCAATGACATTTTAGTAGAGATTGGTGCTTCGAACAACATTGTCTGCTTTGCCGATGATGTGGCCCTGTGGTTTGCTGGCAGTGATCCAGAGGTGTGCTGTCGGTGTGCGGAGGTCGTTGTTGCTTGTGTCTCTGAGCTCCTTATGGCTCAAGGCCTGCTCCTTGCCCCAGCGAAAACGGAGCTGGTCGTTTTCTGTCGTTCACGTCTTAGGCGGCCTCATCCGCTGTCTATTTCTGTTGACGGTATTGTTGTGTTGCAGGCTCCATCCGTCAAGTATCTGGGAGTGTTGTTGGATGAGGGTTTGACCTGGAATCTCCATGTGTCTTCTCTTCGTGAGAGACTACGGTCATGGTCAGCTGTGCTGAAGAGGCTGTTGCGACTGAAGGGGTGAAGCGTGGTCCTCTGCGTGCTGCGTTCAAGACTTTCATTAGGGCTGTCTTGGATTATCATTTGCCATTTCTGTGCCGAGAGTGCAGACATATCTCCACTCTCCAAACAGTGGTAAACGAGTGTCTGCGTCTTGTCACGGGCTGCTTGGTCACGACACCAGTCCAGTCGCTGTGGGTAGAGGCAGGCGAGCCTCCTATGCACATTCGTGCCACGGAGCTTCTTTGTGCCTTTGCGATGCGGAATGTTAGTCGTGGGGCTATTGACGGAGTAGGCAAGATTGTTGTTGACTATTGTACCCTTCTGCCAGCAGTGCTAATGTTACTGGGTCCGCTGGGTGCGGCTGCTGCGTCGCTCCAGCGCATATCTTTCTTTCTCCTTTGCGAGTGGCGCGTCTTGCGCCATTCTTTCGTGGGTGTGGGCTCCATCACTGAACGATGTTTTCCTAGAACGGGTCACAGAGTGTGATGTGTACTGTAATGCGTCCTTCGACCATATTCAGTGGACGGGTGGAGTGGGTGTGGCTGTTCCTTCCTTGAAGCTCTTCTGCAGCAAGTGGCTTCAGTCAGTAGCATCTAGCACCATGTTTGAGATGTTTGCTATTTCTGTAGCTCTTGATGTGGCCTTGGATGTCCAGTTGCCTTCTTTTACGTTGTGGACTGATTCCCAGGGTGCGATTGCTGCTCTGCGGCGAGCAATTGACCAGCTTGAGTTTGTGGACCCAGTCGTTATGGAGGTAGGCATAAAGGTCCATGCTGCACTCCAGCGTGGTGTTGTGTGTCTTCGGTGGGTGAAGGGTCATGCGAGGTGCTCTGCAAATGAGCAGGCAGATGGTCTTGCTAGGGGGGCGGCTGGATTGGTGGCGGATCCGATCGTTCTTGTTTCCCATCCAGTGTCTAAGTGATCGGTGCTTCGTGCATGGTCAGTGTCGCAATGGGAAGTGGAATGGAAAGTGGCTGCCACCGGTCGGGCTCTGTTTGCTCTGCATCCGTATTGTTCTTTGTCATCGCCACTTGACGATATGCCGCTCGTGGCTAGCAGGGTGTTGTCACGTCTCCGCACGGGTCATTCGTTGTTGGCTGCGCACCGTCACAGGGTTGGGTGGTTAGTGTCTCCTGTGGGTCCAGCGCACTTTCTTCTGGAGTCCACTGTGACAGATGGCCTCCATCAGACCTTGCGAGACTTCCTCCGTCCAGGCTTAGGGGCCCTTCTCTCGCTGTGTCTGGTTGAGGGTATGAGGGTTAGGCTGAAAGCGGTTGTCGCCTTTGCTAAGGAAACGGGTGCACGAGTGTAACTTCAGATGTTTCCATGTTCCCTGGTTCTTCCGCCATCTGTCCTTCCAGTATTCCCCTTGGTTGTTGAGAGTAGACCATGTGTACTGTGAGTTGTGGCTGTAATGTTTTTTTTTTCTGTTGTATTTGGATTACTTTAGACTTGTATGGGGGTACGTGGCTGTGGGCCGAGGCTCCCGAATAAATTCATTCATTCGGCTCACTAGCAGACGTGTCTGTTAACTGTAAGCAACTGAAAGCTTATTTTGGCATGTTGAGGATAAATCCCAATGTGACAGAAATGTTTCAAGTTATGGAAAATGTAAGGGGAAGGGTCAGAGATTAAGAAAAACTAAAATTCAAAGGATGAGTGTCCACCAATCATAGAGAAAAAGATGCGTTAATAACGTTGTTTTTATGTTACTAGCTAATAAGATTTTCCCACGTTAAATCCCATAGACTTTTTGCTCATGGCTAGCGCAAAATTGAGAAGGCCTATACGTACCTGACATTTCGCACACGGATACATGGTGATCTGAGGATGGTCCTTTTGTTGGTTTGGGGGTTGTAGGGGTCAGGACAAATGCGTGGGAGGGTTTTGAAATTCGCAACCAGCGAATTTAAATTTCGTTTCTTTTCCAAGTTGCAACCAAAGATTTCAAGCAACAATGGCTTGAACAATCAACACTGGTGCTTAGATTTATTGTAAAAGCCTGGACAAACAAAAAAAACTGAACTGTAATGAAGGACAAAATAAAGAAACATTAACGTTGCCGTGGATTGCGTAAAATAAAGGGATGCACGTTGGGATGTAGGCCTACTCTACTTAATGATTGCTGCCCAGTGCTGTACAATAATAAATACTCTGTCGACAAGAATATTGCAGTCATATTAAAATTGTGTTCAAAAGGCCCTGGTCGTTGTTAATACCTACATTTTAAGCTATAAAAATTGAAAATCGGTTCATTGGTTCGATCTCTATATGAGAGCAACATTTCTAGCCCATTTGGCTTTCCGTCACGAGAATATTGTAGTCACATTAAAATAAAATTCAAAAAAGGCCTTAGGCCATGTTCATACCTGCGTCGTTTTAAGCTATAGAACTTGAAAATCGGTTCATTGGTTCGATCTCCAGGTGAGGGCAATGAGTCCCAACAACAACAACAAGAAATGGCCATACTGTGGACGCCAAACGGTTCGAGTGTTATTATTAAAATTTATAATGCAGTGAAATAGTTATGACGCGACCCCAGATATCAAATTTCGTTGGTGTATGTCAATTCTGGGCGAAACTATAGGATTTCAAAGTTTAAAGTTCATGCTGAGGCTTACATAAGTTCCTTGATAACAATTAGTAAAGGCAGTAGGTAGCCTTTATTGTAAGGTTTCACCTGAACCTACCATGTTAAAGCCAAAATTTCGATGCTTAATTTCTCTACTGTCTTTCAATATTTTCCACTCAAATTTAGTATATAAGCTTTGTTGGGCTTGGTGAACGTGTGTCTGAACTTTTATTAATTTCCGATTTGTCACATCGGAGATTTGGATTTGAGCTGGAATCGTGATTGTCATTTTTGGCTTGTTGTTGTACTGCTTCTTGTAGGCACGACATGTTTCTGCTACGCTCTACAAAGATGGTTCTTAGCTCATTTTACATGTATTGCTCTTTAGATATACCCTTTCCATAAGCCTTCTTCTAGTTGGTCAAGTGGCTCAGGGGTTAGGAAGCTCTAAGCGACCAGATTGATTGTTTTAAACATTAATTGCAAAAACCGGTAAACGGCGTTGACAGTGATAATATTCAGACATAATAAATTATATGAATACACAAATATCACCTCCAAGAATGTTTCTACAACAGTCCACTTAAATTTTCGAGGAAGATAACACCGTTCCTCTTCTTCAGAAGTCCACACCACAGCAGAGAAAGTTCGTTCGATGTGCGCTTGCCTAGCGCAGCATTTATAAGGGGGAAAATATACAAAAGTAAATAGTCTCTCTCAGCACAGCAATTGTAGGTGAGCAAAAATATAGCCTACTGGTGTAAATGGTCTGCTTTTTAAATTTATTAGGATAAGTCCTTTCCCTATATTTAAAGAGGAAAACTATTTACTTCAGCATATTTTTTCTCGCTTACAAAAGTTGTGTTAAAGGGAGATGAACGTTACTAGGATAATTCTTTCTCCTATTTTTAAAGGGGGAGACTATTTCCTTTAGTATATATTCGTCCCCTTACAAATGCTGTGTAGGGGGAATGAAATTTACTAGGATATTTCTTCCCGTATTTTTAAAGGGGCAGACTATTTACAATCAGTATATTTTTGCGCCCTTACAATTGCTGTGCTAAGAGGAGAAAAAATTTACTAGGATAATTCCTTCTCTTACTTTTAAAGGGGAGGCTTTCCATAAGTATATTCCCACCCCCTTACAAATTCTGTGATAAAAGGGGATGAAATTTACTAAGATTTTTCCTCCCCTGATTTTAAAGGGGAGACTATTTACTTGTTTATATTTGTATATACACAACTGCTGTGATAAAGAGGGGATGCAATTTACTGGGATATTTCCTCCCCTACTTTTAAAGGGGAAGCTATTTGCTTCAATGCATTTTTGCCCCCTTTTAAATGATGTTTTAAGGGGGATGAAATTTACTAGGATATTTCCTCCCTCTATTTTAAGGGGGGGGAAATATATTAAGTTATTTCCTCCCCTACTTTTAAAGTGGTGACTATTTACTTTTGTATATTTTTGCCCCCTTACAAATGCTGTTTTAAACGGGATGAAAACTAGGATATTCCCTCCCCCTAGTTAAAAGAGAGACTATTTACCCCCGTTTTGACACTTAAAATTGTTTTGCTAAGAGGGGGATAACATTTACTAGGATATTTTTAGAAAGTACTATTTTACCACAGGTTCTTCAGTCATGATAGCTAACCGGTAAAGATTTATTATGGGTGTGGCAGTCATTCAAAATGGCCTACATTGTAATTTGTTATATTACTCGTATTCAAAACTATGCGAGTTGCTGACATCAGACAATCTGCAGATTATTAAACAGAACACAAATATTATTGGGTACATACTATGACCTCGAACTTAAGGCTCGTGGTCAAAATGAAACGTTCTGAAATTATGTTGAGCTGATGAACACATACAATTTTAAAAAGTGGCCAAAATTGGGTACGAATAAAAATTTGTATTGAATGCTTTGTTCTGGACAACATGTGAAAAGTTAGACATTCTTTAGAAACTGAGATATGACAACAATACTTTGTTGTAGTAATTTTCAGAATAGAATGCAGGTAAGCACACGTTGTATCTCACGTGCTAATAAAGCGTAGTATTAAATTTTTCACATATAGTTTGAAAAGTTATTTTCTTCAGAATAAAGCCTTATTTACATAGTCTTTGTATTAGGGGACAATAATATTTTGGCATCTTTTCCAAATTATATTGTGGGTGTCAGGTGAACATAATTTCAGAATGGTTGGTGCTTGGACAGAAGCTGACTGGACAAAAGCTCAACAGTCATTAACTCACCAGTCAGAAGCTCACTGGACAAAAGCTGACCTATTTTCAAAATAAATGAGCAAAAAGCTCACTTTTTTTTACTATTTACCTCATCTGTGTTCCTGATATCATGATTCATGGGGGGGACCCCTTCACAGTTTTGTACTCAGTTTTGTCCCCGAAAAATCCTATGATTTTCCCCGCTATTTTATACCCCAAGACGGATAGGGTTTGGCAGACAGGGTTGTAACCCCAGTCATTCCAGGAGTTATGCACCTGCCGTCCAACCGTCTATAGAGCTGCAGTAAGTGACGTCATAGCATCTAGAGGGCATAGCTGCAAGGGGCACTAGATTAAAATGTAAGGGACAACAACGGCACTTCTAGTCAAGACAGTGCTTTGAGAGCGGCTTTCTTAGGCTTAAAAAAGATGTTTTCTCCAACAACAAAAATAGCACGTTATAGGCTGTAAGAAATCCAGTCTAATAGCATTGGCTTCAGTAAGACGACCTTCTTTTTCCCCTCCAGTGCCCCTTGCTGCTGACCCAGTTACTGGCTCCACCATAGAGTTACATACAATAATAGTACGTTATGTTACTGCTCTATATGCATGAAATAATTTCAGAATTAATAAACAGATTTTTATAAAATTTGGTTAAGTTGTAACGCACCCTTGACGACAGAAAGTGTTGAAATTGTCAGA
Organism: Lithobius niger; assembly: GCA_023313725.1. Taxonomy (NCBI): domain Eukaryota; kingdom Metazoa; phylum Arthropoda; class Chilopoda; order Lithobiomorpha; family Lithobiidae; genus Lithobius; species Lithobius niger. Next base: position 11,849 of record JAHWFP010066312.1, read on the forward strand.
AATATATTGTTCGCTAAACGACAAAAATTATTAACCAAATCGAAAACGTACAAAAGCATTTTTTTTTTTACTCTGGCAAGATATAAGTGTTACAGATGGAAGTATAACAAAGAAAACAACATATAGGCCTACCAATCATTACGTAATTCAAGCTCAAATTCAACAAGCCCAAATTCATAAAGCTTTTTGGTATTTTACTACTTTCTTCTATTCTTATTTTCTTCCTTCCTTTGCTTTTCTGCATTCAAAAGATGCTGAAGAAGGGGAGTAAACCCGAGTATACCTTTAGAAGTACACCTTACTAGTTGGCTGAATTTCAGCAATTTGACTGCAGCTAGCAGTGAATACAGTGTTTCTACGTGTCGCTTGTTTTACCCAATGTAAAACTTTATAAATCTTTAGTATATGGAGTAATTATTCTGTAAATTTTAGCATGTTATGCTTTGTTCCCCCGGAGAATTTAATTAAATTATAGCCAATTGCCAGCTCGCTAACCCGAAAGTGCGGGCCTACCCTCACTCCAATGGTACATAAGTACTTAACGCGCGTTCCAGTCAAAGATGGAGCGACTAGAGAAGATGGTTTATTCCTGACTTCCGGTAGTATTGTGTTTGTGAAAATGTACTGTGTAACGTCATTTTCACCAATTTACCAAATAGCCCGAAGAGCCAATCAGTGTGCTGCAAGGAAGCAAGTGACTAGTGGATTTGCACAAAACGGAGTTTAAAAAAATAAAATCTCTCTGTTTACGTTGCTAGCGGACGAAAAAAAGCATTTACTTTAGTTTAAAAAAAAACTATAATAAACGGAGATTAGGGTTGCTTTTTTATGAATTTCCGTTTCCCAAGCAAGCCAACAGTCTCATTTTATAGATTCTCTTTTCTGGTGTAATATGACGTCATTAACACCAGCATGGCCGTCTCCCTACTGTAGATTGCCGTCTCCTTCTCGCAACATGGGTGCCTCCTCCGTTTAATCGTTGGCCTGACCCGGAAGTAAGATGGTAAGCAAAAAATGGCCTATTGGTGTTTCTTCTCCTACCAAATTATCGTTCTTCTTTGGTTCCAGTCATCTTTTACTCTCCAGTGCTGGCCCGCGTCCTCCTCTATTCCCTGTTGGTCATCGTGTATACCAGTAGAGGCGCCAGCCAATTCCAGATAGGGGGGGGGGGGGGCAAA